>PVKA01001986.1:0-10144 GCA_004027165.1 Ctenomys sociabilis | reverse complement strand
ACGGTAATTACATAAGGTAACATATATATGAGGTGCTAAGGGACATGTGGTACTCGGCTAATGTCAGTGCCATCAGTGTCACCTCCGACACCCCCACCACCCTCACTGGAGAGGGGCTGCTGGTCTATATGGCACAGTTCCTTACAGGGAACGTGGGATTACAACACCAGCTTCTGCATCACACTGTAGGAGTCAGTGACACAATGCATCTGAATGTTCAGCATGGTACTCTGTTAGGTAACAGAAAGAGTAGTAACAATATAAACAGTGTGCCTATATGTCCACAAAGCTGTCTTTGGGACTGTCAATTCTGAGAAGGCTATTTCCTGAATCAAATGGTATAAGTAGTTCCAAATTATTTCTAGTCCATTCTGTAGAATCATTGCATCAATTTATAACCATGTGGAGAACTTAAGTACTCATTTTATTTTACTATGAGTAGCAAATTATAATAATTTATAATTTACTAATTTAAATTTTTACAGCAAATTATCACAGCTTGTTGAAGCCATGGGACTCATCTTTATGAGAAGAGGAACAGCACCATCACTTTTAACCAATGAAAAGTCTAAGTCTTACAGTGCTGTGATATAGAAAACAGATTTACGGAGTGTTAGGAGCAGTAACACATTTATTATGTAAAACAGTAAATCTTACATACTGATAAATGAACTTGCCTCCATAGGAATGCTGCACTCCACAACGCAATGAAGTGGTGTGCTACCGTGAAAAGGGCAACATTCTGATCGACCCCATGTCCTTGCCAGCAGGAGAATATCAACAAAAGCCAAAATTCACAAACAATAAAAATGAGCTGTTAGAGGAGTTTTGAGGGATTCAATGGTTTCATTAGATAAAAAATGTATACTGTGAGAGCTCAGAATAATGATGCACCGAAGAGCTTTATCATGGCCATAAGGCATCTGACTTAAAAATCCTAGAAAAAGGCTCCAGAGGCAGAGAGAAGGTGGTACAGGGACAGTTTCTTGCCATGTAGGAAATAGTTCTCCTCGAGATGTGTGAATCAGTCTAGGAAGAGCTGATGAACCTTTTAAAAAGCACAGTGGAGATGGCAAGAATAGAGATATACAGCTACTTTCTCTTAATTCAATGAGAAGAAAGGTTTGTAGTAATAGTGTTTAGACAAAATACCATGTCTGCATCTCTTCCTCTGAATAACTAGTATGAAGACAATAATATGCAATGTATTAATGATCATAATGTCTTGCTAACCTGTTTTGAAACTGTTTCATTCCTATTGTCTTTCTTCTCATTAAAATGAATAAAAGATTAAAAAATAAAATGCACAGAGGAAATAAATTAAAGCATTTTAGTCAGTTTGTTTTCATCCTGCATGCAATTTTTTAGAAGTCACTAATAAAATATGCACCTGTGTGTGTTACAAGGTGTACCTTCCCATAGCCGCATTTCCACAGCTGTCAGTGCCATCTGTGGACATCTTTTACAAACTAAAAACACAAGCTTTGCCTCTTAAGGGGAAAATGGTGGTGGGGTGTGGGGAGTAAGAGGCAAGTATATTACTGTAGACTCTTTTGTACTGTTATGCATGCTTTACTTATTTAAAATATGCAAATATGTAAGTGAATAAATATATAAAAAGTATTGGGGATGTTGTCATTCTCTGTAGATATTTTTGATTGTCACAGCTTAGGGTTGAGGGGAGCAGGGCCCTTAGCAGTTAGTGGAAAGGAACAATGTCCTGGGCATTGTTGTTATATAGCCTACAACAATGCACAGGACAGCAAAACCCAACAAAGACCTACCTTCTCTAAGGATGGCCTCTCCAGGCAGACATGAACATATAAAGTATGGATTATACAAATGATTGCTAAAGCTGTCTCTCGCTCCTTGTTACTACAGAGTATGTATATCACATACAGAGATGGGAAATGGAAGCGATCCTATAGCTGCACCTTATCCAGGAGCTTCCTGTCTGGCTGAGGATAGATGGCTTTCATCAGAGGCTCTCAGCAAGGGGGAAGGAATAGCAAGACCTGGACCCAGTGGCTGTCTCAAGTCATCCTGAAGGTGACCACTGGGCTCTCTCTTCTCAGGCCTGCATGAGTGGGAAAGAGCACCACGAGTTACACTGTCCTTATTGCTCATCCTTAAAAATGTTTAATTAAAAGACATGTACACTTTCGAATCTCACACATGGCATTGGCAATAACATCCAAACTGTTATAAGGACAGGGGCATCATCCAACTTGAGACTTGGAGACCTCAATTCATTTATGAATATGGTGACCAAAGGAGAACAGTTTCCTGTCAAGCATATCTGCTTGGAGGTGTTCAGGCCACAAAAGGCTCTCTGACAAGTAACTCCACAAACTTTCAAACCAGAAAGCGATGATGGTCAGGTGAAGTGGCACATGACATGAGTCTGAAGACAGCTTAGGCTATGTAGTGAGACTGTCTCAAGACAAAATTTACAATGGGTAGGTATGTCTTGTAGTCGAGAGCATCTGTAGAATCAGTCCCCAGTGCAAAAACAGAAACCAAAGCAACGCAGTCCTGCCCCGCTCCAAGTACTGGATGCCTCCTGATGACAACTCAGAAGAGAAATGGATCCTGTCTCCTGGAAACATACAGTCCATGCAATCAGACTACTTAAAACATGTTCCTACCCTTTTCTGTTTTTCTGTCTTCCTTTCTCAGTCTCTCTTTCAATTAGTGAATTTCCTGTATCTGGCTATTTTTGTGCTTCAGTATACAGTAATAAAATTATAAAATTTTAGGTGGAAAGGAACTTTACAATTATCTAATAATGGCCTCATATATTTTATATAACAGAAACAGACAATGTGTGCCACGATTTCTGTTAGACCTTGTTTCATAAATAATGCTTTATTTCTGTCATCTCATTTAATCCTCAAAACCACACTGTGAGGTAGATATATTATTATTATCAATTCCATTTTACTAAGAGAAAAACTGGGACACAACCTTAGTAAGGTTAAGCACCATGCAGGGGCAGGCAAAATCCCAAGATGATGATTGATTGCTCACGTCCTCAGATGGACATTCTCCAATGAATGTAGGCAGAAATTGACAGCATAAAGCAAAGCTGGTAAGGTTATGTTGTAAGGGTCATCATTGGGAGGCTGAGGTTTGGGGACTGGTCAAAGTCTTCTCAAGTTCAGTGGTGAAGCCAGATATGATCAATTTTATATGTGCATTTATTTTTTTACCCCTTCTTGCAATGGTACGCTCTGCCAGGAGGACCTATAGTTCCAACACTATGGTCTGTCTTGCTTGGGCCAATGGGAAGGGGCTGCAAGTGGAAGAGAAGTCTATGACTCAGGATGTGTGCATCTTTCCATTCCCCCTTCTTGCCCTTCTGCTATCACAAGAGCTGGGCAGAAGCTGATTGGTCTGCTGCCCCAAGGGAGATGAAAAATGTATACAGCAAACCCAGACTCAGTCTACAGGTGATCAGCTGGGCTGGGATCAGCCAACCTGAACCATTCCATGGCCACCAAACAAGAATAACTGCTCTGGGCCTCTGAGTTTTGAGACGGTTTGTTAATGCAGCATTACCATAGAACAGGAAGGGTTCTGTGGGCTCCTAGCCCACCAGAGGCCCTATTAACATGTATTTCACAGCACTGGCACACTGGGGAAGAAAGAGAAGGTAGTAAAAACAGCCATAACTAACACTTTAGTAGTCCTTTGTTGGCTCAAGGATGCTTTATAGCCACTTTACTAAAAGCAGTTCTTAGGTTCGAATGTGCCATCTTAATTCTGATAATATAATCAATGCATAAATATGTTTCTAAAATCAAGGCATTACAAAAAACTGCACAGGATTAAAAGGAGAATGAAAGTGTGACCCGGAGCCAGGAGTTCAATGGACAAGAAGGTCTAAGGCAGTGTAGATCTGAGAATGGCCAATAGTTTGCCATAAGACCTGAAAAGACTAAAAAGAGTTTGAATTTTTGTGAGCAGGAGTCTCTAACTATACTTCAAATTAGCATATTATTATGCATAATCTCATCAAAAACTGAAACTAGATCAAAGCCAGATAGATTTGGTATAATTTTTCCTGGGTAAAGATGGAGTAGGAGTGTTAAAATTTAAGCTATGACGTGAAGGATGTCCATGAAGCTCATCACTGTATGGGGCCATCCATTCACAGAGGCAGGCCAGTCTACTGGGGTGACTGAGGGAGACAGTGAAGAGGAAGCCAGTGCTTGCAGCACCTGCCAATAACAACAAAGTGACTCATTTTTTTTGTGGGGGGAGGGTGGTTCCTGTATATTCCACCCAATCTTACTGCTTGAACTCACAACCTGTGAATCACTTTTATTCATTACTAGAAGTCCAATGCACGATCCATTGCACCACAGAGCCACCTGGTGGGTGGTCCAATCTTGCTACTAAAAAATTCCTATGCTTAATCATCATAAGGATCTTAGCAAGGCAATGTTTGCCATAGCCTAAATACTTATGTTGCTGTTCCTCACACCTAGCTTTCAATTTCACAAGTTGAAATGAATCTCTAGTAAGATGTCATTAGGAGGTGGGACTTTTGGGAGGTCATGAAGTCAGAAAGAGGGTACCCTTATAGGGGGGCTGATGTTCTTGTAAGGTACTTAGGGGACCTGAGTACCCTTCCACTATGTGAGGACTCAGTGAGAATCCACCTCCTCTGAGGAAGAGGTTCTCTACTAGACACCAGGTGTGCCAGAACCTTTGTCTTGTTCTTCCCCTTGTTTCTGATCTCCACAGTGGTGCAAAACACATCTACGCTATCTATATGCAACTCAGTTCAGGGTACTTTCTTTTAGTACTTCAAATAGATCACAGCAGTACTCTAGGTTCTTGGGACAGACAAGGAAAGGGAAGTCAGTGTAGGTAGACAAATAGCTGGTGAACTGAAGAAAACAGGGCCCGAGGTTGTGATGCTGAAGCCTAGCTTCTTTGTACATGACTCCTCAGATTTCTAAACCAAGAGGGTTTCCTTTTTTTCTCTCTCTCTCTTTGCTTTGTACTCAAGATTTCCAATGTAGCCAGTCTGTCTCTACTCAGACAGTCATGGATTAGATAATAAATTCACTTCGAAATATCAAAGCCAATCCAATTTGGTTTCATCTGCCCTCTAGAATTGGATGGAGGTGGTTAGCAGTGCCTTCCTTTATTATGGAAATAATCTGGAATGCTGCAGAGTATCTGTACCTTGTAATTCAAATGTCTTTTTTTTTTTTTTTAATCTCTGTGCACAGATTCACTTTCTCACAAAAAAAAGAGCAACACACTGGCAAAGGTGCCTCATACCAGAGCGTTGTCCATGCAGGCCCCTTCCAGAAGCTCATGCTGGTCCATCACAAAACACTGCCAGCTTGCCCTGCTTATGTCAAGCACAGCATCTGAAGTAATTCATACCAGCACGACCTAGATCAAACATCCTTCACTCAGGTGACATCACCAAATGCCCAACACACTGCTGAGGACATGTCTATGAAGGCCTACCAGGAGTTATCTTGTCTTAAATAGGCTCTGCTTTCAAAAAATGTTTTAACTCCCACTTTCAAAACAATTCTTGGAAAAATATCACACAACAATAGCAAACTGTCAGTAACCAGTAGCATAAAAGGGTGTTCTGTGACAAGAGCATGGCCAGAAGCCATCAGCTGGAAACCATCTCTCTGTTTCTTTGCAGACATCACCTCCTGCCAGTCTATCGGCCATTTGCTCTTCCACCCACCACAGACACGCAGAGCTAGTTTGCACTTAACATGTTTTTTTTTCTTTTACTCATCTGGAAGATCATACTGGAGAAAGCCGTAGGGAACATTTTTAGGTCAGTGTCTTCTGCAAAGTACAATGCATTTCACTAAGAAGTAGTAACTTTTGAGAAAACGACACTGATGTCTTTAAACCATTTTTGCTCATTACAATTGGATTCCAGCAGAAAAAGTGAGGAAAGGAATATCCCTGGAGACTGGGGGACAAAGCCCCTCATAGGAACTGCAGCTCTTCCTCTCAACAGAAGGCTTTCACCTCTTATTTCTTTTCCTCTTTATCTGCACAGGAAGAGGAGGCACACTGAAGTCTGTGAGCGGCTTTAGCAGGGATGCCTTGCAGGTCACCTTCTGTGACTTGGCGGTTTCAGTGCCTGAGCAGCTGCCATCGACCCTGCTTTAATTTGGCTTGCAAGTCTGACTGGGGTGCAGGGCACTCATATTTCCCCATTCCCTTCAGCACGATCTGGTTTCCAAAACTTGAAACTTGCTACAGATGATGAAAATGAAAGGCATCTGGCACCCCGAGTGGCTTTGGATTTGCTACGGCGATGATCAATATGAAGAACCCCTTGTTCCAATTTCAGATGGAGCCTACAGCTCTGCTTCCAAGCTAGACTGCGAGCTCTCTAAGTACTTACTGCACACCTAATGTGACTGGAAGCTGGCAAGGATCAGCTGGGGAGGAGCAGGAAAAAGCTCGATTCACTTTCAACAAACTGCCCAAAGGCAGGCAAAGAACAGGTGACTAACCAACAAGTATTTTAACCAACAGAACCACCTATCTATGGATTGCATCACCTAGTTTTGTGGATTGGTAAATTCTCAGTTTGTCTTTCGGTTGAGGAAACACAAAATTCAGTCTGTGAGGCCTGAAAGGCTGCCAGGAATCGTGATTAAGGGAGATGCTTGTGTAAAGAGTGACTAGCAGAATCATATGAGAGTATTAGGTTTTTGCCAACAGTGAAAGGATATTTGGTTTCAAATATTCTTAAATCCAAATGTCTGAGAAAAGAATCTCTAACTTTTAGGCACTGTTCTGAAGGGAAGAATAGGTCAATTTTTTTGTTTATATCATCGAGCAATTCCATAGGGTGTTTGTATTGTATCAGATTTTCTTTTTGCTGGGACAAAATACCACGTACCCAAAACTTAGGAGTAGGAGTTTATTTTAGCATATGGTTCCTAAGGACCAGTCCATAGTTGGCAGGCTCTAAGGAAGAAGCAGTAAGATGGAGGGGCGTGGCTGAGGAAAACTCTTAGCCCATAGCGGCCAGGAAGCAGAGGGATGGAGGACTGGAGGAGAAGACTATACCCCTGAGGCCAAGCCCACAGAAGTTTGCCAGCTCTAACCAGGCTCTGCCTCCTGACAGCATGATCAGCTACGAGCTCATCTACGGGTTACACCATGGATGAGTGTACCACCCATGATCCAATCACCTCTGACGCCACACATCTGAACACAAGAGCCTTCTGGGAGATGCTTTAGAACCAATCTAAGCAGAATTCTTATGCGACAGCAATAGTTTTATTTATTTAGTGGCATTTAGTATGGTATTGCTCACTTTGGGTCAGTAGCCAACTTTAGGGAGGTCAAAATTCTATATAAAAAAAAAACACATTTCTTGTTACTTTAAATAGAAAATATTTTGGTATGCTACATAGATTTTTTACAAGGACATTAATACTGTTAGTATGAAAGTTACTATCATTTTAAGTAGCTTCTCGAAAGTGAAACAAACATCACGATCTATTGGAGATCAAAGACTGTTCTGCAGGAGGAAGCATATCACAGAATATATGTGTAATTATTGTGAGCAATGCAAGGACAGATGGCAAATAGGATAATTACTATACAAAAGCTGTGTGATCTGAATTGCCAGGAAAGAGTAATTAGCAAAGGGAGAGCTTGCTGAGGCTGCTGACCCCACCACAGTGAAGATGTATGAATTTGGAGAAAGAAGTGAAAATGGTGAGCACCACAAGAAATGAGCTCAAGAATAGAAGCACAACTGAGAATGGGCATGGTTAGGAAGGAGACTCATCAGACTGGATCGAGAGGAACGGGGCAAGTGTGTCCAACCCTCATCTAAAACAGGGCGCCAAGCAAACAGACAAGACAAAGTCATGTAACACTTTCAAGAGGATTTTCTCTGCTACAGGAAGACATCATCTTAGAGGAAAATGCTAAATACACCAAAAAAAAAAAAAAAAAAAAAAAAGCATAATCTTGGAAAGAACTTCTAAAACACAGTTTTAAAGAACATACATTTTCATATGAATACTCTGGAAGGGCTTTCATGGTTGCTCCAATCAACTGTAAATCTTTATATACTGTTGGTCCATATCCAGGTGGGCACTCAGGTTCTGAAAACTGAAGTTCCTCATTCATTATGGTAATTCACCACAGTAGAAGTTAATAAATCTATTTTAGATCAAACAACCCTTGCTATAACAATAGAGACAATTGACCTTATTGGAAGCAAACATAGTTTAATGATAAGTAACCTGTGGTAAGGTGATTTAAAATATTAGTTTGTTTAGTGATCATAAAACTTCTACTTGGTTCGAACTGCCCCTCTATGGCACATTCAGCCCATTGACAATATATAGTCTTAAAAATAAATGAAAAAAATCTTTATTACTGTGTACTGCACAATGGAAAACATTTGTAAAATATGTTTTTAAAAAGCATATGCACTAGACCATCATTCTAAATGTGATACTATTATTTTTTTAAATGTATTTAATACAGGGTCTCACTACATAGATAGGACTCCTAGTGATCTTCCTGTTTTCAGCCTTCCAAGTGCTGGGATTACTAGCATGCCAGCCACCATGCCCAGTCTCAGTCACTGTCTTAGTGCACCCTGGGGGCAGGGCCAGCACAGCACACTGGGGATCAAACCAGGTCCCTGCATTGGCTTAAACAGGAACTTTAATCCCCTAAGCTATCTGGCCAGCCCTGTGATATTATATTTTGATGCCAAGAAAGAGAAAGACTCATGAAAAAAAAGAAAAAAATCTCTATTTCTGTTCTGGATTTCTTTGTGTTTTAGTTTTCCCAAGTCTACAATAAAACATCAAGTTGGATACATGCTGATACCTGTGAACTGAGCAACTGCACTGAAGATAGCAGTGTGTAATAGAAGGGTCATGCTTAGAATACCTGTCATTCTATACTTCTTGTCATGACAAAGCAATTATTACCATACTATCTCTCAAGTAAAAAGAATTTTTTTAATTAAGGGTAATAAATGAAAAAAAGACACGAGAAAAAAGTCACAGGACTGTCCTGCTAAATGTATATGGTTAGATTTCTAAATTTCTGTGTAAAAATATGTGTTTCTTCTTATTTTTTAACTATTTTTTTCTTCGTATTCTGTAGGGACTTAAAGTTTAACATATCAATACTTGATGGAAAATACCTGTTCCATGTTATACCTAAGATGATTGATACTTAGACAGATAGTTAGGGTAAAATGAACTGCATATATTGCAGGGTAATAATAAGCTTCTCTTCTGGTGGGTTAACAACCTAAGTTTGCTGATCAAAAATTAGAGAACAGGAAGGGCTGCAAGGTCAGTCAGCCAACATTTTGGCCCTAGCCTTCCAAAGTCTTGAAGACGCAGGACATGGGAGAACCTGTACTGTAACATCATGTAGCTCAGTTGTTTCCCAAATTTTCTGATCAAGGAGATTATGGGGCCACAGAGGAAAGTGATCATAATACAGAGTGTGTCTAAGGAGAGTCACATGGAGAGACTCTCAGGCTTTCACAGAGAGCAAATTGGTCAAGCAATGGCCATGACTCATACAAGGCTGACACTAGCAAAGGATCTACAAAGTGTGGTATGGGGTTATAGGATAAACCCTGAGGGGAACTGACTGACCTTATCAGATACATAAGTTCCATTTCCTGTTATATAGGTCTCACTTTATCTTGGTCTTAACCATCCATTAGAAAAGTATAAAAATGAGGTATATAAAGTAAAGCCATATTAATATGCTGAGCTGTGAAAGGCTCAAGTCAACAACTTCTGCAGATAACTCATTACTATTGTGGATTGCTGGACTGTGTTGGATTGCTTTGCTTAATTCACGCACCTATAGTGTTTAGGTCTCTAACCTAAACACTATACTGCAATATTATGAGACTCAGGTGAGCTCCAAATTTTTTGAGCAAGGAGATTGTGGAGCCACAGAGGAAAGAGAGTGAAGTTCTATAGTGTGCCTGGGGAGAGTCACATGAAGAGAAAACTTTCTCTCAGGCTCTCACAGAGAGCAATCTGGTCAAGCATTGGCCGTGACTCATCCACATGGATGACACAGACAAAGGAACTACAGAATAATGTACAGGACTACAAGATAAACCCTG
>PVKA01001985.1:0-133982 GCA_004027165.1 Ctenomys sociabilis | reverse complement strand
TGAATGGGGGTGTGTGTTGTGTATTTCATTTTTTCACTGGACAGCAAATACGTTGTGTTGACAAAAATCCATTCGTTTGACTCTTAAAGAGATTTTGCTGATCACTGGGAATGAGTAGTAAATGTTCGCATCTCAGTGGGCTGTCCCCAGAAGCATTGTCTGGTTTTTAAAAAGTAAAGCAAGGACTGTGTTGCCAGTCCTACTTGAGGGGAGCTGTGGTAACTCAGGCAGGAGAGACGGCTTCCCACCCAGTGCCGGGGGGTCCAGGGCTCTGGGTCTGCTCTAGCAGGTGTCAGAATCCCCACAAAGCTCGAGGGGGAGGGATTGGGGCTCAGTAAGCCCTCGGGGGAGGGAGCCTGAGAGCAGTTGCCACAGGAGCTGAGAATGTTCCCTGCTGACAGTTCCCATGGGGGACAGACAGCCCAAAATCAACCAGCCAGTGAGAAGACCGGCATGCTAGCTTTTACATCAGAAAGTCAGTTTCAAAACTCCAGCTCCCTTGTCTGTGTGGAAATGAAAACGTGGGGTGCTGAACAGGACCTGACTAGCACTTTGGTGGCCTCCTGCTCTCCTCTGTCCATCTGTGACAATCGCTGCATGGACGACATGTGCAGAATGTCCATGTCCCATGGACATGGACAGTCCTGCGTACCGTCAGGTCTTCATAACCACGGTTCTCGACCTCAGCGAGGTACATTCGCAGCTGTCCAGGATGGACTCAGGCAGTTGCAGCCTTGAGGCCCTGTCAGACGTGCTCCCTGGACTTGCATGGGCTGGGAATGAAGGGAGGTGACTGCACCCAGGGGCTGGGGTCACAGTCAGATGGGGAGCGCTGCTGGCCTCCAGAAGTGGACAGGAAGAACCAGCTGCCTCTGCCACAACGCCGGAGGCCCCTCAGCCTCCACCAGTGACCAGGCCCCGTAAGAAAGTGAGTTTTTACTGTCTGGTAGGGAGCTGGCGGCACTCTGCTTCCTAGGTGAGTTCAAAAACCATGAGCACTCTCTTTTGAAACCCTGGGAAAGCCTGAAAAAATGCCCCCCACCCGTTTCCTGCGCTTTCTTTCAGCTGCTTTCTTGATTTTGCGGCTGATTGTGCGAGGCACCTAACTTTCAGAGCGACAGATCTTGCTTGGCTTGGTCACAGGGAACACTCCATGATTGCTTTGGTGACTACCAAGGTATATTCTAGAGACTGGTCAGCAGATGGGGTGTCCCCAGAGGCCACTGGCACTAGAGCGGCAGACACCCTGAGGCCACGCCCAGAGCTACAGCTCTGGCTGGCACAGCAGGACCTGTGTTCCTGAAGCTAGAGAGGCGGCCAGGGCCTGCTGGACGTGGTGGAGGCTGCTGGTGGCTCCACCTGGCAGCGTATCTTCAGCTTCCCTGAGGACCGCCAGGCCTGGAGCTGCCTGCAGTGAATCCTTTGCTCTCCTCCCAGCGATGGGGACACTTTTGCAGTGAGGCCTGAAGGATGCAGGTGCCGGCAGGGCGTCTCTGGGAACCACGGCCAGAGCTCCGGGGTCCACACTGGGCCAAGCCAGGGGCATGCCAGTCTATCCCCGGTGGGGCGCGGCCTGGCCGCACCGTTGAGCAAGGAGCGAGGGTGACAGTGATCCACTTCCAGTTTGCTGTCTGTGGGCAGCACTTCCTGTTGTCAGGCCTGGCAGGAGCCCCACCGCGCTGGTCTGAGAGAGAGAAGTGGGCGATGCCAGGTGCGTTCTGAGGGGCGGGAGCATGCTCAGCTCCTCCCAGCTGGCCAGCGTGGGCCGCGCTGGGTACAGAAGGCTTCCGGCGACTGGTGTGACCACGGGGTGCGCAGCCTGGAGGTTCACCAAAGCCTAGCCGTGTTTTCTGAGTCAGACACACACAGAAGCTACTTCCTGGAGCCACCTCTGTCATGGTCCTTGAAGTGTTTTGCCCTCTTAGGCCTTGAGCAGTGTTTCATTGTCACCAAGAAGTGTTCTGGTGACATTGGATGTTTGTGTTGCATTTGACAACCCTGGAAATCAAATGATAGAGTGAGGCAGGAAAGCCGGCGCTCACGTGTACCAGTGACTGCCAGCACTCGCCTTGCCAGCCCCTGCTGAGATGGAAAGAGCACAGGAGGCAGGGAATCTTGCATAGGGACCTGCAGGCACTCCCGGGAATGAATCGCGCCTTTGTTTCCTGGCTTGTGGGGTGAGATTGTGGCCGAAACCGGGCCTCGGCTCTCTGCCGGCGTTTGCCAGGAGCCAGGCCTGCTGGAACCTGCAGACCAGAAGTCCTGAGATGGCTCTGCAACAGGGCGCCTGGAGGCCGGGCATGGGCACCGGGGGCCCACAGGAAGGACCAGGCTCTGGTGGCAGCTGGCAGATGTGAGGAGAAGTTGTGAATTTATTTTATTTGTCAAGAAAGCAAGACAAAAAGGAAGAATGAATTCAACCAAATGGGCCCTGACCTGCTTTTTCAAGCCCAGATCCTCCGATTAACTTCGCCCAGAGTTGCTCCTGTCTGAGGCAGCAGTGCGGCCCCTCGATACCCCTGGAGTGTCTTCACTGTTTTCCTGTGTGTGTACAGTGCGGGCTACAGGCCCGGAGACGCTTTACCCCAGGGTGATAGGGACGTGGCACCCCCGACCCCGGGCCAGGCAGAGCGCAGGGCGGGCTGATCTCTGGTGCTTCAGCAGGCTCGATGCCCCTCATGCATTGTTTACTTCTGGAACTTTCCAAGAGTGTTTTCAGATCCTGCACAGCAACAAAAGGCAGTGGATAACCTGCCCCCTGCGGACCAGGAACAGCCAGTAAAGCACTCCGCTTTCTCAGAGCCACAGGTCTGTCAATATGCACGGCTCTGAGGGTCCCCCAGCCTGGCCCTGCCCAGAGGCAGCCTAGACTCTGAGCTTGGACTGTCGCCCACAGCCTCAGCCCCTGAGCCGCCAACAAGGACCGGCCAGAAGCAGGGTGAGCGTGCATCTCTGCTCATCTATGTCAGGGTGGGACACGTGCTTCTGACAGGTGCCGCCTCAGCCATGTGGACCCCTACTGGGGACAGAGGCCTCAGAATTGGGTGGGAGTCTGGGGGAGAATCTCTTGGAAGAGAGACTCACTACAGTATCTGAGGGGTACCCAAGATCTTGGCTAAGAGGTGGTCCAAGAGGCACTCGGCATCCTCCAGAGTGAGCACAGGGGCACCTCCCAGTAGCCATATTAACACATGGATGAGACAGAGCTCTCATGACCTGGGCTTCCCCACAGGGTACAGATCTCCATCGCCCTCCAGCTGCAGCGTTAGGTTCTCTCTCTGTGACAGGAAGCAGAACATGCCCTGGGCTGGGGTGGGCAGGCCTGAGTGCACCTGGGTGTGAGTGTGACACTGTCCCCTCCACTCATCACGTGTGTGTTTGGTGTCCTCCTGCTCCCTCCCTTGCTCTGGGCTCCCTCTCAGGACAGTGTGTGCTTCTGCCTGAGCCGCGCCCAGCCTGGCTGTGCCCCGAGTGTGCCCAGCATGGCATCTCTAACACCACCTTTGCCTGCACGGTAGGAGCTGTTGGAGACGAGGACACCATGAGCTGGGTTGTGGTGCCCGAGGAGCCCCAGGGTCCCGCTGCACAGCCCTCTTACCCGCTGGCCTCCGCCCATGCAGTGCCAGCTCTCAGAGGCTGTGCCAGGCCCAGGGCAGTGGAGTGAGTGGAGCCTCACTGTGGCCTTCAAGGTGGAGGCGGGTCCCCAGTGCCACCTCACCTCTGCCCAGGTCTCCAGCTGTTGTCCCCAGCACGAGCCCTGCACCCCTCAGAAGTGCCTAGGCTTCAGTTCTCGCCAGCTGCCTTCCCAGTCTCTGTGACTTGGGTTCTTTTTGGGGAGAAAGCTGCTAACTGCAGTGGGGAGGGGCCAGGAGCACTCAATGTGACTCTAGAAAGGGGGCCTGGCTGGAAACCTCTGCTGTCCCACTAGTGACTCCAGGAAATCCCCGTGGCACCCACTCAGGTGACCTCTGCTGGCTGTGCTGATGCAGGGTCCCCCAAGACCCTGACAACAGCGCTCCAGGTGCAGGCCCTGCGCCCCTCCACCGCCTGCTTCTGCATCTCCACGCCCCCTTGCTGTTGCTGAGCCTCAGCTGCTCTCCCAAGAAGTAGGGAAGGGAGGGAAGGCCAGGCCTGCTTGCCACCCAGCTCACCGTGACCCAGAAACAAGAAACTCGGGACATGGTGCTGGGCAAGAGTGGCCTGAGGCGCTGGTGGCACTGCAGTGCTGTGGAGAGGGACAAGTCTGACCTACTGGGTGAGGCACCTGCTCTGCCCCAGCGGGGTCCCTGGGGAGCCTGCGTCCCTGGGCGAGGCACCACACTGTGACTTCCTTTCCTTCCTTTCACAGCAGAGGTTTCCCTGTAGAACCAGCTTCCTCTGAGCTAGATGAGGCTGAATGCAAGGAGACTGGAGACCACTTTGGTGCGTGGGTTTCCCCAGGCCTTGCCCCAAGCAGCAGGAGGGGCTCAGCTCTAGAGAGGGAGCTCAACAGCGGGACAATGACAAGGACAGACCCAGAGGCCCAGCTGTGCACTGCGGGAAGAGAAGCCCAGGACTGCTCTGGTGACAGGGAGCCCACCACCCTGCTGAACGGTCACCCGAGCCACCTCCTCTGCTCTTCAGTTGGTGTTCCTAAGAGCTGCAGTCCCCACCCACACAGCTGCAGTGGATAGCCCCCGGACGTGCCCTAGGGAGTGTGTGCTCCAGAAGGCTTCCCATCTCTGGAGTCCGTGGGAATGTCACCCAGATCCATACCAAGTCACAGCCCTGAATTAAGCCTGCAAGCCAAGACACTGCCTTCCGCAGGCATCTAAAGAGGGCCCAGGGCTGGGAGCAGCCAGAGGTTTCCACAAGCTCCTCTGTTCAAAGCAAGCCGGTAGGGTAGGAGGCTTGGCCTTGGCTGACCAGCTCGGGCCTACCCAGTGCACACCCTCTTCAGAGCTGGAAGCTGGGATTGTCTCAGGGCAGTGAAGAAGACAGGCAGGCTGCCAGGCAGGAACAAAGGGCTGTTGCTGTCCTCCCTGGGATGTAGGGACACGCTAAGAGGTCTGCAGAGGACGGTGGCAGCGTGGCGACAGTGTTCATGGTTCTGGGGTATGTATTGAGTGGGGTCAGGGGCCACGGGACATATCAGGTGCTCAGGATGCGGGTGGGAGTGTGTGGCCGGGGACCCCTCCTGAGCCTACAGTCCAGATGCCCACACCCACTTCTCCAGCCCAGGAAGCCCACAGAGATCAGCTCCTGGGATAAGACACATTCAAATCCTACGAGGCACTGGGAGACCATTTTGAGGCTCGTCACTCCTAGAGATCAGAGGGATTGAAACTCAAGGTCACAAGCTGGCAATCAGCAGCTGGGATTCAGTCCAAATTAGGGCAGCCTAAAAGAGAAAAGAAGCCACACCCCAGTCCTCATCTCTGGGAGAAGCTGTGGTCCTAGATGACCCAGCCTGGCTGTCCTAGATGAGTTCAGGAAGACCCAGAGACAGAAGCCGAGGGACACTAGTGGCCCCCAATAAGCTGCAAGCCTCCGAGCCCGTCCCACCAGGTAGCACCTGGGTCTCGGCAGCAGGCCCACTGCAGCATGCTCCTTCCATCTACAAACCAGGTTTGGGGAGCAGGCGAGCCGTGCAAGTTGTAGGAGCCCCAGGAGTGTTGGCAGGGCCTCTGGCCGTGTCTTGCTGACACGGACATTGGGGACCCCTCAAGAGAACAGGTCTCGGGGCGAGGCAAGCTCTTATGTGTGCTGCTGAGCTGTCAGCCTGCAGCTAGGCAGAAAGCTGCTGTTGGTCTCAGGAAGAACACCTAACTCACATGATTTATTCTAAGTTTTTCTGGAAACTCAGAGATGCAGGGCCATTTTAGGACACCACTTGGGTCCACTGTCACCTCACCTTCACTGCTCCGCGTTGTCTGTGCAGCGTCCCTGCAACCTTCTTACTGGCAGAGCTTGCTGCATCGGTAGAAACACACATGGCTGCTGCTTGTATTTGGGGCTCAGTTGCACGGGCAGGTGATCAGCCCACCGGACCTGCCGAATCCATCTTACAGCAGGGTGGGCCCTGGGTGGGGCCACAAAGCTAGGAGGAGGAGGATGCCCTTGGCTGGCCCCTGTCCTGACCGCTTAGTGTCTCCCTTATCTGGGTCCCTGCTCCTAGACTGCAGTGGCCCCGTGCCTCCCCACATGGCACGGAGCTCAGCCACTGCCCACCCTTGGTGCCGGGCCCTCCCAGGGGCTGCTCTTGCAGTTCTGCTGTCATGAAGAGCAGCGATGATCCTGGCACACAAGCCTGCATGGCTGGGAGAGTGGGCTGTGGCCTCAGGGCTTCTTCATGGCAGCCAGGTGGGGAGGGTGGATGGATGCCCCAGGCAGCAGGTGGTTCCTGTCCCCAGTGCAGCAGGGTGGAGTGGGTGAGACCTCCTTGAGCTCTGGTGTTTTTGTCTTGGTATTTTTAGACAGGGTCTCGCCAGGTAGCGCAGGCTGGTCTCGAATGCCCCTGCCCAGCCTCTGAGTGCTGGGGTCACGCCCGGACACCCTTGCACACCTTGGAGCCAGATGCCTTCACTGGGTGAAAGATCACCTCTTTAATCCATGGTGGCATAAAAACTGGCTTTCCACATACCAAAGACTAAAACTAGACTCAGGTCTATCACCATGCACTAAACTGAAATTGAAATGGATCAAAATCTAAATATTGGGTTGGAGCTGCTCACTGGTGTAGGTGCCTGCCTAGAAAACACAAAGACCTGGTTCAATCCTCAGTGCTGCTTGCTGTGCCAGCCCGCGCTGTGCTGGTCACCGACATCTGGTGAGATGGTGCAGGCCTGCAATCCAGCACTCGGCCGGCTGAGACGGGGGACACTAAGGGTCTGAGATGCATAGTGAGACCCTGTACCAGATAAATAAAAGAGTAATTTTTTTAAAGATCTAGAAATTAATACAGAAACCCTAAATATGCTGGAAGATGAACAGGTAAAACTCTTGGAGACACTGGTATAGGCAAAGACTTTATGAACAAAACCCTGACTACAGAAAATGGCCTAAAGAATCAACAGCTAGAATCTCATGAAAAAGCTTTTGCACAGCAAGAGAAACCAGCAGTAAAGAGACAATTCACAGTGTGAGGAAAGGCTTTTTGCCACATGTTCTACAGACAAAAAACTAATATCTAGAATACATAAAGAGATCAAAAGAAAAACAAATCAGACCTCCCAGACTCAAAGGCCTGATCCAAAAACATGCACTGAAGTAAGGGGAGAGACGCTTCTAAGGTGAAGAAGTGCGAGTGGCAGGTAGGTACACGAAAAGCTGCTCACTGTACTGGCCGTCCAAGAGATGCAAGCAAACAGCGCTCGGAGTCCACCTCATGCCAGAAAGACTCATCCAGAAACCAACCAGCACTAGAGGCTGGAGGGGCTGTGGGGAAAAGGAGCCCTTCCCCGCTGCTGGTGGGAGTGCAGCCGGCACAGCCACGTGGAAATCGGGTGCAGAGTCCTCGAGACCAGGGCTGGAGGGCCCGTGACGCAGCCCTCCCCTTCCCCATGTCTTCCCCAAGCAAGCAGCAGCAGCGTAGCGCAGCAATGCCATTCCTCGGGGGAACACCAGTCGAGCTCAGTGGTGCGTGCGCTCCGTGTTTACGGGGCCGGGTCCTGACAGCCAGGCTTGGAAACAGCCCAAACGTTGGTGAGCGCATGAAGTGTATTTTTTTTCCTGTATTTTTAGGGAAGGGTCTCCGGGGTGTTCAGGGTCTCACTACATCAGAATCATAGTGATTCTCCTGTTTGCAGCCTCCCAAGTGCTGGGATTACAGGCATGAGCCACCATGCCCAGTCTCAATTGCTGTCTCAGCGCACCCCATGGGCAGGGCTGGCAGCCAAGGCCCAGAGATCTACCCCAGGCCCCTGCACCTGCTTGCACGCGCTTTAATCTGCTGAGCTATTTGGCCAGCCAAGATGTGTATTTTTACATAATGGAATCCTACTGAGGAGGGGGACGAAAGCCACAGAAAGCCTCAGGGTGTGGGCACCCACAGGCACCCACTGTGCTCTCACCTCCCACTGCTTCCTGAGTTCAGGCCCAGCTTTGGAGCTGCCTCCCTAAAATTTTCCACCTCCTTATTCACTTTTAGTTTTCTTCCACCTGAAGGCATAGCTCATGGAAGGCACAGGGAGCCCTTGTCCTTGGCCATGGGGCTGTGTTTTCCCTGAAGGGAAAACATGATCTGCAAACATGGGGTGTTGGGATTGGAAGTCGCCTTTGAGCTCCTTAACAGCTTCCTGCCTTGTAAAGGAAAAAATTCTCCATGGAGAAACACTTCCCGCTGTGTCGCAGTGCCACCCTTTCTTCCCATGCTCACTTCCGCCTGGGGAGGTAGTTCTTACACGCTGCACCAAGCGACTAAAATCACAACCCCCCTTCTTCAGTTCCCCACCCCAGGGTGTGGGCGGGCTTCAGGCCCAAGACCTTGGGCCTGGCCTCTGCTCTCCGGAGACCAAGCTGCCCCGCTCCCACGTCCTGTCCTGCCAGGACAAAGCTGGGCACGTGAGGCATTCCTCAGAGCAGGGACCAGGCAGCTTCTGAGGGGGTGGCAAGAGCCCCCTTGGGGGCGGCCACCTGCAGCCCCGCTGCACTTCCAGGAACAGGTCAGGAACGGAATGCAGGCTGTGAGCTCTGTGTCCTTGCAGCGCAAGCTGTCACACATCTGCTCTGCAGCGAGCCGGTCCACAGGCGTGCCTGCACTCTGGCTGGCTTGGCAGTGGTTTGGCTTCAACTCACTTGTAAGTTGTATTCTTCTCAATACTGATGGAAAACACAGCTGGCTACTCCCTTCCTCTGAAGAGATGGAATCCCTCGTTTCCTGTGTAGAGATGGGATCTGCTCCACTCCACACCACCTGCCCCTACAGGACCTTTCCTCTGGCCCTGAGCCTGCAGATGGAGGGCGGCCTAGACTGCCTGGCTACCTTCTGTTCTTCTAGCAAAGGGTCCGAGGTGGCTACCTGGAAAGTGTTGCTTTGGCTCTGGGTGTTGGAGCTCCAGTCCATGCCACTGGCCCCATGGCTCCTGGTGCTGTGGCCAGGCCACCCCCTGTGGGGCAAAGCTGCTTACCTTGTAACTGTTGGGTCCCAAGGAAAGCAAGAGAGGCTGGGTCCCACAACGGCCCCTCCAGAGCTTGTCCCCTGGGCCCTAACCTCCTGCCAGGCCCAACTTCTGGCTCCTGCCACCCTCCCACCACGCGAGCTGGGGCTGAGCTTTCAGCAGCGGGCCTGGTGGACCCCCAGACCAGGGCCAGACCTGTCCTGGAAGACCATGCCCCGGGAGGATTCCACAGTCCATGGGCCCAGGGCAACGGCTCCAGGACATACCAGTTCTGAATATGGAGCTCGAATCTGTCCTGCTCTGTCCAGAGCTGCTCCAAAGACAAGAAAGTGGAATGCACAGCGCTGTTCTGGGCCTCGAGGTGCCTCATGACTGGTCACATGCGTCAGCGCTGGCCTAGGGCTGGTGGGATTCTTGTTTGGACTTCAAAGAATTTACAATCAGCACATAAAATCCAGTACTTCTAAAGTAAGAAATGCTCCACATGAGGCAAGGGACATGGCAGGAGGGCACAGGGGTCTGTCAGGATAAGAGAAGATAGCTGAGGAGATCCTGGAGGCTGTTCTGTGTCATGTGGCTGGTGCCGAGGGGGA
Organism: Ctenomys sociabilis; assembly: GCA_004027165.1. NCBI lineage: Eukaryota > Metazoa > Chordata > Mammalia > Rodentia > Ctenomyidae > Ctenomys > Ctenomys sociabilis. Next base: position 124,291 of record PVKA01001985.1, on the reverse strand, counting down.
CTCCTTGGGGACTTTAAGAATGGAAAGTTTTGTATTGTCATCCTCTGGGCCCAGTGGATGACAGCCCCTGCTGAAAACAAGAAGAGAAACACAGTGGGCTCCTGAGGGCCTCGCACCTGCAGGTGGCACTGCAGACCCTGCGCTGACACAGGCACCTGTGGAGGGGGCTTCCTAGCAGCCCGCTCCGAGCAGACACGGCCTCCTCCTGCACAGACGCTTCCTTGGGCACTGCAGTCGATCCATGTAATTACTGCTAATGGGACACTGGGGTGCTTTATTTTCTTTTATATTGCAAGTAATTTAGTAATCAATTTTTTGTGCCTCATTTACATATTTAGCAGGGTTTTTTTTTTTCCTTCTGAGAGGTTCCCAAAAGAGTTTAAAGTGCAGTTTTGATTTTTGTTTGAACACAGTCTCAGTTACTTTTCTCTCACTGCTGGGACAACAAAGTACCTGACACCCAAAATGAAGGAAGGAGAGCTTTACTTAGCTCGCAGTTCGTGGGGTTTTCAACCCATACCCGGCTGGCTCCAAGGCAGTGTCCCAGGGCAGAAGGCAGCAGTTCATGGTGGTGGAAAACAGCCATACAGCAAGAGCAAAGGAGGCGCAGCAGCCTCGGCAGCAGAGGTGACAGGCAGAGGCCAACCTCTCTCCCTCATGCCGCCCTGGGGCCGCCTGCCCCAGGGCGGGCATAATCCCAGCCCTGGATCGTGAATTAATCTTGAACTCTGGAAGCTGCCGCATGACTGTGAGGCTTTGGGAGGATACCTAGACACAAACCCTAACATATATTATTTTAAAAATTGGCATGAAAACACAAATCTTTGTGTGTGCTAGGGTTTGCCAGAACCACACACTTGGAGCCCTAGACACAGGTGCTGCACACAGGTGCGGCCCGGGAGCCCTGCACTCTCGTTCCTCCCCTCTGGGTCCCTGCTGCCTGCAGTTGCCAGGACGCAGCTTGGTGAGGCTGCAAGAGGACACTCTGCTCTCTGTGCTGTCTCCGCAGCTCGCTCTGACTCTTAAGTATTCCTAAATACAGAGTGAACAGGAGTGACCCTGAAGAGACAGCGCCCCTGGCCCGAGCCATCTCTGCACTGTCAGGCAGCCACCAGCCTCTGAAGGCTTGGAGTATTTGTCTCAGATCTTCTATGCCTGACAGGAAATAGGGATGCAGAATAGAGCCTGGCTGTGCTCTGCCTAGTTAAGCGCAGCTTGGGGGGTGCCCTGGGGCAGAGGCCAGTGCTGGGAGCCACCAGGCACCCCGAGCAGGAGCCCCCTAGGACTCGGGGTCGGTGCCCTTCCCTCCTCACTTCCTCCAGCACAGTCCCACGTCCTGACAGTGTCCACTGCAGCCTGTTCCCGGAGGTCCCTTCGGGGTGAAGACCTGGCCGCCGCATGCCCAGCCTGGCTCCTGGCTGCGCTGGCAGAAATGACACTCAGTCATGGCTGCTGTGGCTGTGGCTCGTCCGTGCCACCATTCCTAAGGGGCACCAGTCAAACACCAGAGAGCCACCCACCTCTGGCCAGCCAGGTGCTTCCCTGAGCCTCAGCAGGCGTGGGGCAGGGCTGTGGCCCCGCTGCCTCGGGGTCCTGCGATGGCCACCCACCTGTGCGGTTCCCAGGGTCACTGTTCACGCCTACAGCCTTGCCCCACAATCTGGGTGTGGGTTTTCAGGAAGAAGTGAGGAAAGGAGGAGAAGGAAGGAAAGAGGAAAGGAGGGGAGTCAGAGGGCCACAATCCAACTCAGACTGTCTTCTAGTCCCTGCAGCCTGGTGAGGCCCGCAGTCTCCCGAAAGAGCGGACGGCAAAGACTTAGGTGGTCAAGTGGCATGATTTTCACACTCCAGGGGGATCAAAACCCTCCACCAGAATTTGCTGTTCTCTGGGGGCCAAGGCCAAAACCTTCCCTGAGAGGCCCATGTTTATTTGGTTTTCAAGCAAAGGAGGGGGATATGCAGGAAAATGCTGGAACCTGAGCAGAATCTAGCAGGGCTTTGGGAAGCATTTTCCCAAGTTGCAGACCGTGTCTCTCAGGAGACCGATCGCATCTTAGGTTGGCATTTGGTGCAGGAGTGTGGAGCCCACAGCTATAGTCTTCTCTTAGCTGGGGCAGGAGCCAGGCATCCTCAGCTGTGGCCTTGTTTGGTCCTTTGAGGCGTCTTGACTTCAGAAGCCATTACAGCCTAGTGGGGACAGTGACCCAAAGAGGTCCCCTTCCTATGAGTCCACTGCCCCTCTCCACGCAGGGGCCTAGGCCTCAGACAACTCACAAATAAATGGGAAGGCCAGCTGATTAGGTAAATCCTGCTCGTGGCTGGTCTCTTTCCTCACAGATGCTCTGGGCAGCCAAGCTGCAGCAGCAGAGCAGCTTCCAGGGCCCACAGTTCCCAGGGTGTCTCTGGCCTCCAGCCCAGTGTCACCACTGTAGCAGGAGGGGCCTGCTACAGCCTTCTGCTGGTTTCCGGTTGGGCTCTTGTCACCTGTTCTTAGGGAGCTGCTGGTGACCCCATCCAAGAAAAGTGTGGTCCCTCACGGTGCCACCACAGGGCCTGCTCCTGGGCTGAAGGACACAGCTCGCCCTCAGGGCCACTCCTGGCTCCTTGGAGATCATGTCTGGGGTGGCATCGTTTGGCTGGACCTTGGAATCTGCAGGGACACTGCATCTGTGCATGCTTGGTTCCCTTAAATGCAATGGACCCTGCACCTTCCGCCAAGGGCAGAGCCTTGCTGTTCCCTGTTACCACCTGTGCCCATGCTGAAAGGTCACTGGGGTGTCTGGAAGGTCAGTGCAGTGTCTGACCTTGGGGACCACACTCCATGAGGCACCTGGGGTACAGTGCCAGCTCTAGGCATGTCCTGGAGGCTCCCATTGCCCTATAAGGTAGAAGCTTTTCAAGATCATCTGGAAGAACAGCAAGAGAGGAAGCAGTGATTTCTAAGCAGACGCTGGAAATGAACTACCTGGGTGAGCGTGCCGCTTACTGGGACCAGAATTACAGGACATGAACTAGAGTGACTGGCTGAACGCCACCAGCCACTCCACCTGGCTGTCGGGTGCAGCGTTCCCGAGTGTGGGCACTGGCACCTGGTGTGCCACCTGGCATGAGCGCCACCTGGCAGGGAGGGAGCCAGAGGCAGTGCTGACGTCCACCGTGGCCATTCCTCCATGAGCCCGTCACAGCAGAACAGCAGGAGGGTCTCGCAAGACCGAATTTACAACAGGTTGTTGTTGCTGCTGTCTTTGCAGGACTGGGGAGTAAACCCAGGACTGTCACATTGAGCTACCTCTGCAACCTGTTTCCAGTTTTTTCATTGAGTCTGAAACTCACTAAGTGGCTTGCCCAGGCTAGGCTCGAACTCATCCTCCTCCTGCCTCAGCCTCCTGAGTGCTGGGCATCCAGGTGTGTGTCACCACATCTGGGGAGTTCCAGTTACATTTTAGGTCAAGAGCAAAAAGAGGCCCACAGTGAATATAGACCCTCCTGGCTCCCTGCCCTGTGCCCACAAACCCCTTGGGAGCAGTGTCCCCTGGCGAGTGCAGAAAGCAGCTGAGAGGTGACAGCAAGTCCATGCAGTGTCACCAGGGGAAGTGGCCCAGCCTCAGGACCCAGAGCAGGTATGTTGAGACAAGTGCAGAGCAGACCAGAGGCCTGCGGACCATGATGGGCTCCGTGTCTTGTGTCATCCTACAACGAAGCAAACGGTGTGCCAAAGACCACACGTGCTTCCCACCGCAGCCACAGCTGTGGTGGACCCAATCTGTGGGGGACCCTGAGGCAGGCCCCCACACAGAGCCTCTCTCTTCTCACATCTGCACTCGCAACCCGAGGTCACCCAGCTGCTGACCCTGGGCCCTTCGCTCTGGAGGGCTCTTGGCCGGGCTGGACAGAGCTGCTAAGAAGGGTGAAGTGCGGTCAGCCCCAGCACAGCCCTTTTGGTGATTACGAGCTGCTTCCTCTACTGGAGACAGATGGGAGGAAAATCTGTTTTCCAGCCTTTCAGAGTCTTGGCTGACTAGTTTCTGGCGAGAGTAGTTTAGCTGAGCTAAACGCTGCACCTTACACTTCATAAAGGCACCTTGGGGACTGTGCAGCAAGAGGAAGAATGTGTGGGGCCTGGGGTTGGAGGCGAAGCCAGGTATGGGGCACACCGGAGAGTCAAAGCCCAGGGTCAGCCTGGCTGGCTGAGGCAGCTCCTCTCAGGACCCAGACGCACTGTCCCCAGGTGTGGCCCACTGCCCAGCAGGCTGGGAAGCCCAGAGGGCACCCAGCACCGGTACCTAGGATAGTGCCGGGCGGGGCTCTGATCTGGACACAGCCGTGGAGCGCACAGCTGCTGCCCACGCGGGGTCCCAGCACCGAAGCCAGGTGAGCCATGGCTCAGGCTAAGGATGGCAGTATGGGTGCCCCGTCCTGCACAAGAGCAGAGGAGCACACCGGCCCTGGCATTCACCTGGTGAGGTCTCAGTGCCCTGCTTTTGGACTTTGGCTTGTGGTGCAACGCTCAGAACTGTGACAGCAAGCCGGGCACCAAGCAGAGTGCCCCAAGGGTCGCTTCCCTTCCTAAACCCTCCCCCCAGTTTGGTGGTTCAACATCTTCATGGATAGGCGCAGTCACCAGGAGGGGCATCATGTGCCTGTCCTCTCCGGGGCACTGTGGCTCTGCGCCCACCCAGCAGCCCCTGTCCTCCCTCTATGGACGTGTGTGACCACCTGGCTTCTCTCACGCACCAGCCCTGTCACCCACACTGTAGGTGAGGGTGTCCTTTTCTGTGCCACCTCTTTACAGCCGAGGACTCGGCTGGCTCTACTGCGGTGCAGTCAGTTGGTGACCGGCAGGATTGTTTCACTGTTGGGCGTGGCGGGCATGGCTTGAGCATTCACACGCAAGTGCAAGTGTGTGCCTGGACGTGGCTGTGTGTCCTGTGGTACCTCTGCCAGTGGGTCCCGGCTGACCTGCCCCTCCTTGGAGGAGGGGCCGCCTGACCGCTCTCCTAAGGGCCTCGCAGCCTTCAGTGCAGTCAAACGCACACGAGGGCTCTGGTGTCTGCAGCCTCTCAGCCTGCTGTAACCTGTCCTTGGGACCGCAGCTCTCCCAGCTGGGAGCAGTGACACTGAACGTGGCTTTCATTTGCAGCACGCCAAAGTCAGTGATGTAAGCCTCTCTTCTGGGGTGCAGTGGCAATCTGTGTGCCTTCTCTGGAGGAGGGGACCGCTGGACGGGCACAGGTGCCACCTACTGAAGCCTTTTGCTCCTTCCCGATGTGGACTGCTTTTCCTCTGTAAGTTTCATTTCCTAGACTCTCCTATAGTGCGCACTGGCTTTCTGCTTTGATGAACTTTACTGAAGCGTGAACACCTGTGAGCTGTGAGCAAGTCCCATTTGGCTTTTTTCTCTCGTTATGCATCCTCCTGTTGTCACATTGCTACAGTTTCTCTCTAGATGTACCCGACAGCCTCACACACTCATAGATGGGGCCTTCTGAGGGTCACTGGATGCCTTGCTCTTGGGAGCCAGGTCTGGCTGAAAGGGGAGGTCACCAGGGCATGACCTGGAGGGTTCACCCCCCTCCCTGGCTCCTCCTTCCTCTCTGCTTCCGGGTTGCCAGGTGAGAGCCCCTCTCCTCCAGCCTCCAGTCTGCCTCTGCCCTGCCGCCCCGCCCTGGAGCCGGCTGACCACACAAGACCCGAGAGTACACAGACTTCAGGCAAATGAACCTCCCTCTTGTGAGTCTCGGTGCAGGCTCAACAGTGAGAACAGCGCCTAAGCTGCTTAGCTAAGGAGGCTGCTGACCGCACTGGCGAGATTCCCCCCACTGTGTTCTTGAAAGAGTTTTATGGCTTTAACTTTCGCACTTAGTTTAATGATCCTTTTGAGTTAATGTTAATGTGTGGAGTGGAGAAGGAGTCCTGTTTCCCTTATCGTATGTGGATGCATCCTGTTTTCCCTGGACCATTTGTTAAAATATTCTGTTTTCTCCATCAGACTGAAAACCAATTACCTCTAAGTTTGCACATTCATTTCTGGACTCCCAGTTCTAGTCCATAGATCGATATATCTGCTGGTACCATATGGTATTCATTATGAAAGTTTCATAGTAAGTTTCAAAATTAACATTACTCCTCCACTGTCTTGTTTCTTAAGATTATTCCAATTGTCTAGGGTCCCTTGAATCTCCGTATAAATTATAGAATCAGCTTGCCCATTTCCTGAAATAAGATAATGAGGATTTCAGCGGAGATTGCACTGAATCTGTGCGCCACTCTTTGAGGTATGTTTCGTTTCACAGCGACAAAGTACTTGAGGTAAGCAACTTAGAAGGAGGAGGTTTATTTAGGTTCATGGTTTCAGAGCTTGCAGCCCATATTCCACCATGTCCATTGCTTTTCAACCATTGTGGCAAGGAGTGGTGAATGGGCAAAATGCTCACCTCATAAGGGCTTGGGAGCAAAGAGCATCTGGGCATCCCTTTCAGAGACACATCCCCAGGGACCTGACTTCCTCCCACCAAGCCACTCCCGCTGTAGGCTCCATCATCTTCACAGATTTCCCAATGGACAGTCAATTCTTTAGTAAGGAATCTGTGGGGCACTCTTAAGATTTAACTCAGAGGAGCTGGGGAGATGGCTCAGTGGAATAAGCGCTTCCCTGGCAAGCACAAGGGTCTGTGAGTTCAAACCCTGGTTCCTCCAAAAGAAAAAAAAAAAAAAGATTTAACCCAGAACTATCTGACCATTTTCAAATCTCTAGTCTGTTAGTGCATGCCATCCTTCCATGTATTTTTTTCTTTAATTCTGTTCAACACTTGTTAAACAACATGGCTTTCAGTGTACGCACTATTTTTTTAAAATCATATTCTTAAATGTCTTGTTCTTTTTTGATGATCTTGTGAATGGAAAGGCTTTCTGAACTCTGTTGTTGGATGGAAAGGCTTTCTGAACTCTTGTTGGATGGCCAATTGCTACTGTAGACAAATGTAGTCAGTTTTTGTGTGTGATCTTATATTCCGCAGTAATGCTGAGCTGATTTGTCAGGTCCAGATTCTTTGTCTTAATTGTTCTCTGCACTCAGTCACATCATCTGGAGATAGAAAGCCTTCCTAGTCAGATACCTTGGGATGGCACTCTGTTGCCAACCACCCTAGTACAGTGTTGGAATGATGAGAACAGACATCGTTCTGTTGTCATCTTGGGGAACAAATGTCCTTTGCCATGAAGCACAAGGTTGGCTCTGGCTTTTTAGAAAGGTTCTTTATTTGTTTTAGGTGATTCCCTTCTTTTCTGTGTTAGTGAAAGCTTTGTCATTGATGGGTCCGGCCCATGTGGAAACTGGCTGCATCACCATGGCGTCTCCACAAGGTGGCGATGAGCCCAGAACTACCTACGTCTTCCCAGCATTCCCTTCCTCTGGCTCGCCAAGATGATCTACCTCACCTCCCGAGGACATCCCATGGGCCCTCACAACGTCACCACCTCACCTCCCAAGGCGTCAACCCCTTTAGGAACCTACATGCTATGGTCTGTGTATAGGTGTCCCCAAAGCCTCAGGCGGTCTGGGGTGGCTTCTGGACTTTGTGATAGACTACTGTGGGTGTGGACACTGCACCTGTCCTGGGGCGGGTAATCTGCATGACAGTGTAAGCGGCAGCTTGGGCCGCTGCTGCCTCTCCCTGTGCTCTCGCTCTTTGCGGCCACCCTGAAGGGCTGCCCTCTACCCTGGGCCCCTCCGCCTTGGACCTGGCTGAGTATGGACTGAAACCTCCAGTAACTGTGAGCTAAATAAACCTTTCCTTCCTTCATCTGAGTGTCAGGTATTTGTCCCAGCAACGAGAGAAGAGTAACTAAGACACTATAAATATAGTTGCCCTCCATTGTTTAGGCCTGAGGGTTTCTGCGAGTCTTTCCTTGTGGTCCTCCCTTGTCTGCAATAAAAGCCTCTTTTATCTTTTCTGTCACTTTGCTGCACCACTGCCATTGCTGCTCAGTGAACTCTGTCATTAATTGGTGCCGTGACTGGGATGGTGGGTCACGTGGCTCCGGGGACACCCATGTCCCAGGGTTAAGCTCCCCCACTGAGCTGCCCTCTGCTTCCGCTTTTGCCTCTGCCACCTGCAGTTGCTTGCTTGTGTCCCAACACTGGCCAATTTTGATCCACCCAGGTGAGCCCCAAATGTCTTCTCAGGGAATCCTGCCTCATGTTTTCCTCTAGTCTCGAAAATCGTGAGCTCACTTTAGGATCTCCACCCATCTTCCTTGGCCATCTGGCCCCGGCTCCCCACTTTCTCTAGTGTCGACTGATAAAGTGGGTGTTGGCCCTTTCTCTCTCTTTCTCTCATACTCACTCCAGGCTAAAAAATGACGGCTTTTTTTTTTTTTTCAGCTTTTTAATGGGAAGTGATGTCAGGCTTTTGCCCTAATCTTTTGCTCACCTTTTTAATTCAGTCACTATGAGAAATATTCCTTCCCATCATCCAAAACACACTCCTCTTGGTTGTCTCTTAAAAACCTCAGTGCCCTCAGACCTCAAGGCTACCTCAAACCTAAACGATTAATTTTTTACTGCCACATGACTTGGCCACAGTATAAACTAGACAATGGCAGCCAATGGCCTGGGGGAGGGCTCCTTTGATTCCAAACTCCTTGCCAATCTGGAGAGATACTGTCACTGCAATGGCAAATGGCAAGAGATGCCTTATATTGTGCTTCGGACATGTCCCTCCCTTGTTGAGGCATGTGGAGCAAAACAAGTACTCTTGGCTCACTCCACAGTGCCAAACCCTGTCCCCAAAGCTCCTTCTGACCCAGACTCCCTTTCTGATGACCCTATTAATGACGCTCCCCCAAGCTTTCTTCCTCCAGGTTCTCCTCCCCCATATCCGCCGGTTTCCCTCTCTACTCCCTTCGCCGGAAACTGCCTTGTCAGTTTTTACCTCCTGGTTCCTTGCCTGTGCTGCCACCTCTCTTTGTTCCTCTCAGGAGCCAGCATCTCCTCCTTCTTCCTTTTCTCCTCCCGCGTTCCACACCTGCTCCCATGCAACTCAACCCCCAGTGTGCCAGACGGCGTGTGGTTGCCTGCCACACGGCCAGCCACCGCCATCTTGCGGGCCATTTGGCTGCCAGCCACCCTGGTGCAGTCGCTCCTCCTGTGACATCAGAGTGCCAACTTCCGGCACTCTGTCACATGATGGGCCGCTGTCATCTCGTGGGCCATGCGGCCACCCGTGACATGGTGGTTCCTCATGTGATACAAAGACGCCTTCTTGTGGCACTTCATCACACGATGAGCTGTTGCCATCCCGCCAAGCCCTGCCAGATGATAATGAGCCCCGGTCCCATTTTCCTCTTCGGGAACAAGCAGGCCCTGAGGGATTCCTTCGTATTCATATTCCCTTTTCCCTCTGGGATCTTTCCCATATAAGTCACCGACTACGATCCTTCTCATCTGACCCTCATACATATATCAAAGAACTTCAATTTATAGTTAACTCCTATGATTTACATTGGAAAGATGTCTGTACTACCCTTGGTTCCATGCTTAATCTTCAACAGAAAATACAGCTGTGGCAGGCAGCCCAAACCACAGCTGATCAAAAAAGCCAACTTGATCCAGAGCACCCTGAAGGGACAGATGCAGGCCCAGATAGAGAGCCTAACTTGGACTATCAAGCAGGAGATGGGCCCCACCAGGTGAGACGTATGATAACTTGTATTGTTGAAGGCCTAAATAAAATCTCCCACAAGGAAACTAATTATAATAAGTTAAAAGAGCAGACCCAACGAATTGATGAAAATCCTGTTGAATTTCTTTCATGCTTCACTGAGACATTAACTAAATTCACTGATGTTGATCCTCAGTCTTGTGAAGATATAGTTTTCATCGGCTCCTGTTTTATTACCCAGTCAGCACCACACATTAGAATAAAACTCGAGAAGGTGCCAGAAGGCCCGCTGGCCTCTCAGGAGGGGTTCCTTAGGGTGTTCTGCATCTTCAACAATAGAGAGCAAGAATAAGATTTGAAATGAGCAAAAGAGGAAGGAACATGCCCAATACACAGCCAAGCTTCTTAGAGCTCTTGGCAGTGACGCTTGGGGGCCAACAGGCGACTCAGACTGTTAAGCCCAAGCAGGAGCCGCAGCAGGATAGTGCCAAGACCCAACTCCACCAGGACCCTGCTTCAAATGCAAACAAAATGGACACTGGGCATGAGCCTGCCCAGCCCACGGCCACCACCGGGGCCTTGCCCCCTCTGCAACCTTGAGGGACACTGGAAAGTCGATTGCCCCATCCTCCAGAGAGCGGGTAAGTCAATCCATTCCTTATCCTCACAAAAAACATGCCGCCAACTGCTCTGCCACCTGTGGCTGGTAGGCCACTGTTTGATCTGGGAATCGTTGACGCTGAAGATGGACGGTGTCTGGGCCCCTGTGTGAAAGTATCCTTGTCGGAATCCTAAGCTCACTGGATATTTCAGGTAGAATGCTCTCTTTCCTTATAGACACAGGGGCCATACATACTGTCCTTCCTGAGCTTTCAGGTTGTTGTATTAGGTCAAGGATTTTTGTAGTAGGAGTTGATGGCAAGTGTACACAACCTCTGCACACAGGGCCCATCCCTCGCAGATTCCAAAGTCTACTCTTCACTCATAGTTTTTTAGTTATAGCAACATGTCCCACCTCCCTGTTAGGCAGAGATCTCCTCCAAAAGCTTAACTTCTCCTTTAATTTTTCCCTCCTCATGGCTCTAATCCTCCAAACCTCATCTCCATGCACTGCTAGACCATCTCCTCTACTTCCCCCATCTCTTGTAGGTCCTATAGTTTGGGACACTTCAAGCCCTACTCGTGCCACCCATGCTGTCCCAGTACTAGTCCACCTCAGGGATCCCTCAGCTTTCCCTTGTGTTCCCCAGTATCCTATTGCCTTTAAACACCCACGGGGAATAAAACCTATAATTAGCCACCTCCTTGCCCGTGGTTTTCTTAGAACTACCCCTCGCCGTATAACATCCCCATTCTTCCAGTACTCAAACCCAATGGCTCCTATAATTTAGTCCAACATCTCAGGGTTGTCAATAGTACACTTCCTCCTATTCACCCAGTTGTACCAAAACCCTACAAGCATGCTCTCTCATACCCCTCCTCCACTCCTCAAGGGTGCCTTCTTCACCATTCCCTTACACCCAGATTGTCAGGACCTCTTTGCCTTCACATGAACTGATCCAGACACTCTTAGATCTCAACAGCTTACATGGACAGCCCTGCCTCAAGGGTTCAGAGCTAGTCCCCATTTCTTTAGTCAAGCCCTTGCTGCTGACCCTAAGACCCTTGATCTCAAGTCCAGCCTGCTCCTTCAATACACTGATGACCTCCTCCTTTGCTCCCCCTCTCATGCCCTAGCTCTACAACATATAGCTACTCTCTGCAATTTCCTATCAAAACGAGGTTATAGGGTCTCTCCAGCCAAGGCCCAGATAGCTTCACCCAAAGTCAAATACCTAGGACTCGCCCTTACCCCCACTACTCCCTCAACCACTGCTGATCGCAAGGCCCTTACCCATGATCCTCAGTTGCCCACCACAAAACAACAGGTTTTATCCTTCCTTGGCTTGGCTAACTTCTTTCATCTCTGGGTTCCCAATTTTGCTTCCCTAGCACAGCCCCTCTATAGGGCATCAAAAAGCTCCTTGTCAGAACCCCTATACCCTACTACTCCTATACATTCCTCCTTTCACAAGAGTGTCTTCCTACACATAAGTCTTAATGACCTCTGCAGCAGGCTCTTCTAAAGGCCCAGTCCTAACTCTACTTAATCCAACCCAGCCCTTTACCCTGTACACTTCTTCTCAGGGCCACAATGCAGTGGGTGTTTTAGGACACAAAAAGGGACCATCCAGGAAGTGGCATACCTTTCTAAACAACTAGACAATACAGTTTGCAGTTGGGCTCCATGCCTTTGAGCTCTTGCAGCGACTATACTAACACAAGAGGCAAAAAAGTTTACTTTAGAACAATCTATCACAGTCCACTCATCCTGTTACCTCACGAGCTCCTTACATATGAGACACTTCCAGCCTTAATGACCCTTTCTTGCATGCAACAGATCCGCCTAATGTTCACAGAGGACCCTTCCATTACTGTTCCTACCAGTAGCTCTCTCAATCCTGCTACTTGACTTCCCACCTCTGATGAGGCCCCAACATAGTTGTGTTGAGGTCCTGCAGATGACCCCAACTCCCCTCCCCCACACAGACAGAGCCTCTGACACATTTTCTATAGATGGAAGCTCAACAACATAGCTATCCAAAAGAGGGCAGGATATGCCGTAGTAAAAGGGTCAGCTATAATAGAAGCAGGCCATTACTACCTGGAACATCTTCACAGAAGGCAGAGCTTGTAGCCCTCACACTAGCCAAAGACAGAGCTATAAACATCCACACAGACTGTAAGTACACATTTAGTGTTCTCCACTCTCATGCTGCTATCTGGCAGGAAAGGAGCTTATCGGCACTCAGGGAACTCCAACGCGCCTCTCATTCTTCAACTTCTGGAGGAGCAAAGCTCCCCAAGCAGGTGGCAGGCCTTCACCGCAGGGGACCCAGCTGCTCAGGGTAGTGCCTTTGCTGACACACAAGCCAAACGGGCTGCTCAGCAGCCATACCCTTCTCCCCTTCTTCCTATCACCCCCAAATCTATGCCCTCACCCCAATATTCTCCAGCACACCTACACTTGCTCCATAAACCTGATTATCATTAAAATGATAATCACAGGGATAGATTTTCCAAGGGACAAAACTCCTTCTCCCAAACCAATTTACACAGTTGTTTTCATGTTGGTACTCAGGCTTGATATAGACTCTTAGCTCCTATCACCACACACCCTTCCTTAAAAACTATCATTTGCCAGGTAACTCAAAACTGTCAGCTTTGTGCTAAGACTTCTCCTCAGGGACATTTACCACCACTCCCCACCTTCCCACCCACCAGCTCCATGGACATACCCTAGGAGAAGACTGGCAGATAGATTTTACACACATGCCTCACTGCAAGGCACAGAGGTACCTTCTCACTTTCATCTGCACTTTCCCAGGGTGGATAGAGACATTTCCCACCATTCGAGAAATGGCAGATGTAGTTGCTAGAGTTCTCACACAGGACATCATTCCCAGCTTTGGGCTCCCCCAAACTATCCAGTCAGATAATGGCCCAGCATTCGTTTCCCAAATCACTCAACAGGTAGCTTCGAGCCTTCACACCACTTGGCACCTACATATACCATGCACCCACAGTCCTCTGGTAAAGTAGAAAAGGCAAATGGACCCTTAAAGTTGCATCTCACAAAACTCATTCTAGAGCTACATCAGCCCTGGCCTCAGCTCCTTCCCTTGGCTCTAACTTGACTTAGGCACTCCCCAGGGCCCCCACCTTCCCAAATCCCTTTGAGCTCATGAATGGTAGACCTTTTCTGCTTCATAGCTTCCCCACTCCTGATAACCTCCTTCCCATTGCTGGTTATGTTCCTGTTTTATCCTTTCTCTGGTACCTGCTGCAGCAACACACGGACATCTGCCTCCCACAACTGGTAGATGCCACTCAATTGGTGCCGTCTATGTTTCCTGGAGACTCAATATATCTTAAATCCTCTAAGCCTACAGGATTAGATCCTACATGGACAGGCCCCCACCTGGTCATCCTTTCAACACCAACAGCAATAAAAGTCGCTGGCCTGCCCTCCTTCCACATTACTCACGCCAAACAGTGCCCAGTGGACTCTCTTCCACCAGACAAGCCCAGCCCTCCAGAGTGGTCTTCACAACTACTGTCACCTATGCACTTCCGCCTAACCAGGGACTCAAAAAACCGTAACTCATGCATTGCTTGCGCATCTGGTTCTTGATCCCGTATTCCCTGTTGTGCATCTCATTTGCTGTTGGACCCTGGACTGTTTGCCCGGACGACTTTCAGGTGCCACAAAAGGTAGCCTTCATACTCTTACATCTTGCAGCAGCTTTTAGAATTCCAACACTCGACTGCTTGTTATAAGGTTGCTGGGAACCAGCTACTCTCGAATATGCTCAGCTCCTGAGCCTCACGCTCTCCTTACGCCTGACACTCTCTAGTCCGCCTTCAGCTACACAGTCCATTTATATCACAACGCTTTCTGTCAGATCAAGAGATAATAGGTTGTTACAATTTTACTCCCTCTAACCCCAAGGTTGTCTCCCATATCCCTTATTGTTGGCTGGTCCCAATCCAACATACTTGAGATGTGGGAGATACCTGGGAAGGGACAGGAAGAGGAAAAGGTGGCGCACACCAGGAGTGGAGACCAGGTTCAAAATGTACTTCAGCTGCCGGGCGTGGTGGCGCAGGCCTGTAATCCCAGCACTCGGGAGGCTGAGACAGGAGGATTGTTGTGAGTTCGAGACCAGCCTGAGCTACAAAGTGAGCTTAAGGCCAGCCTGAACTGCATAGTGAGACCCTGTCTCAAAAAGACAAAAAAAAAAAAAAAAAAAATGTACTTCAGCTGTAGGAATATGTTGTTACCCAGATAGCCTACGTATCACTCCCACCTCCCTCACTCCACCAGCAAAAATGTGTCAACGCCAATGCCTTCTACTGTGAGACCGAGGGCTGCGGAACCACAGGCATAGATAACTATGGACAGATCTGAAAAGATACAGACTCATTTACCTCAGTCTGGTTTGTAGGTTGGCTTGATGCCAGACAGGTAACATTTTCAATCCCCAGTGCAACACGGCCTGAACTCCTCTTGGGCAGAACTCAGGGACTGTATTTCTATAATGCTGGTAATACATGGCAGACACCTCATGACAATTTTATGACCATAAAAACTCAATTTATATCTCCACCTGCTGTTATTGAGGTCCCAGATGAAACTTCAAATGTACTGCAACAGAAAATCATTCCTCCTATCCCTCAGCTTCTGTCACATGCCTGTGACACTCACATACCTCCAGTCTCACAGAATGCTGGCTCTGCACCCCAACAGGAAAGACCTCTACGGGCCGCTCCCACACTCTGGAATACCTCTCACCTGTCTTTCCCACCTAGTCCTGCCATAGTAGGCCCTTACTCATTCATAACTCTCAGCAATGGTCAGCTAATCTTACTTGTCTGATATCTCAATCTAAAAACTACTCACTTCAATTACCAGATCTTCCCCACTGTGCTGAGTACATTACACACACAAAAGACATGGCAGTTTACCTAGTTAAAGGTTGCTTTATAGGATGTAAAATGGGGCTTATACCTGCCTTCCCCCAAAATGGTCAGGATCATGTACACTTGTCCTTTTGGTGCCAGCCAGGACTTTAAATTCACAATACACCATAAAAACTTATCTCTTGTCTGAGCCACCAAAAATCCATCTCACTAAGATAAAAAGCGCCGCTCAGGTCTCAGTCCTCGCGGGGGTGCACATCCTGTCAGTTCTTGGGGTAGGGCTTGGGGCAGGAGGACTAAGCACAGCCATTTGTACTATAAATCTCTATCACCAACTCTCAATTTATACCAGAAAACAGATAAAATAGCACCTGCCATAAATTCACTTCAAAACCAAATTAATAGTCTTGCTGCTGTTGCCCTCCAAAACTGCCGAGCTTTAGATGTCCTGACAGCTGAAAAAGGGGGGCCTGTGCCATGCTGGGTGAAGGTGCTGCTACTTCATAAAAGAGTCTGGGGTACTCAAGACAAGGTAAAGCGCCTTCGTAACTGGCTTGCACACAAGCGCCAAGAACCAAGGTACCCGAACCCGCTTCCTCACCATGTCCTGGTGGGGTGCACACTTGGATCATGGGCTCCTTGTGCGGTCCCTCCTCTGGGCCCCCTAATTACAATAATAATACTTTTATTCATGCCTTTTTAAACTTTTGTCCAGGTTTCTCCAATCCAGGATTTGTGCTTTTACCACCAGAGAGCTTCTCGCCTTGACTGACATGCCTGGGACCAGATTCTACATGGGACCGACCTGTCACCATTATGACGCCCCCGTTCGGCAGGAAGCAGTCTGAGAGCCAGCTCCCCTTTATAACAAACCAAAGATGGGAATGATGGGTCCGGCCCATGTGGAAACCGGCCAGATCACCGTGGCGTCTCCGCAAGGCGGCGATGAGCTAGAACTGCCTGCCTCCCCTCCCAGGAGGACATCCGGGGACCCTCACAACGTCACGCGCCCCTCCCAAGCCCCCCCCCCCCCCGCAGGAACCTGGGACCGCAGTCGCCCTCTGCTGTTTAGCCCAAGGGATTCCGCGTCTTTCCTCGCGGCCTTCCGTGTCCGCTCTGCCTGCTGTTGCTTCGCTGCACCGCTGCCATCGCTGCCGGGTGAACTGTCAGTCATGAATATGTGCTGGATTCTTCCAATTTTTTCCTGCATTGAATTTAATCATGCGGTTTCCCCCTTGTTCTGTAACTATAGGGTTTTATACATCAAGAGGTTTTCAGATGTTAAGCCAGCCTTGCATTCCTAGGACCAACTCCCCCGTGTCACGGTGTAGTCCTTTCCATATGCTGCAGGCTGCTGTCTGCTAAATGTGTAAGAGATCTGCGTCTCTGTCCATGAGGAACAGACTCTGTACAGGCTTTCTTCTCCGTATCTTTACCGGGATTTGGTATAAGTAATGCTAGCATAATAAGTTGTTAAATTTCCCCTCCTCTATTTCAAGAAAGTTTCAAATGTCCCTGATATTTATTCCTGGCCCATGGGTTACTTGAAATTATGTTGTTTAATCTCCACATATTTAGTGGATAGGATAAGAAAGATCCTTTTGATTGCTAGTTTGGTGAGATTTTATTACTGGTATCTAGCTTAATTTTCTTTTAGTTGGAGGGCATCTTTTGTGTGATTTCAGGCCTTCGGAGTGTACTGAACTCTACTGGCTTAGCACGCAGTCTGCTCTGTCGAGCGTGCTGTGCGCATTGAGGGGGGCGTGCCCTGCGTTGCTGGGTGAGTAGACGCCGCGCGGGTGGGGCCAGCCTGGTGCCGTGTCAGGCCTTCTGTGTTGGTACTGATTGCTTTACTGATTTAGCTGTTGTATCAACAGAGAGCTGTTGAAACTATAAATGTTGAATTGCTTTCTTATTTTAATTCATTTACATTTTGTTTTATATAATTTCGATTTTGTTGTCCGGCGTGTGTACCTTTGTTATGTCCTCCTCCTTCTCCTTCCCTCCTCCTCCTTCTTCTCTTCGCCCTTCCTTCCACGTCCCTTCTTCCTCTCCTCTTCCGCGTTCTTCTCTTGCGTCTTCCTCAGTGCTGCGAACCGAGCCTGAGGCTTTCCGCATGCGCGGCAAGCGCTCGGCTCTGAGCCGCAGCCCAGCCCTTGATGTCTTCTTGGCGCACTGGCTCTTTTATCATCACAGGATGTTCCTCTTTGCAGCTAGTAGTACTCCTTTTCTCAAATTCAGTTTTGTTTGGCACTAACTTAGTCCCCCCAGCTCTCTTCTGGTTGCCACTGCTATAATATGCAGTTCACAAGCTTAAGTCTTTCCATGATTCTGGTTGCAGTTTTGGAGGAGAACTGAATTAGATTTCTGTACAAGGTCAGCTCTGAGCTGATCACTGACTTTGATTTGGTTTTCATGGTGCCTTTCCGCCCTTTTACTTGTTACCTTATGTGATTTTGTTTTTTGTGATGCTAGGATCAGACTCCGGGCCTTGCGCTTGCAAGGCAGTCTTGTGCCACTGAGCTGTCTCCCCAGTGCCTTGGCTTACGTGTTTAAATATAGAGTGTATCTCCAGAAGATAATGCATCATTGGGTGTGGGTCCATTCTGAGCATTCCCATCTTTTGGCCACAGTATTGAATCCTTGTGCATTTTTTTATGAAACTGGATTTACTGCTGCCAGTTTACTTATTTCCAGATATTGTGTTTTGTTTTGCTCCTCTTAGCATAAACATCACCCATGTTAAAGCAGCTGGATATTTGCAAAACATTTCCAAAGGGGCACTGAATATTTGCTCCCTTTTTATCTCTTCTCTAGCATTGACCAATGTTAAATAAACGTATCCTAGGTTTCCCATTGGAAGTTCTTCTGTTGTTCGCTGTGTTGCTTGCTTATTCACTTACGGAGATTGTGTTTAGGATTACATTATGTGTGTTAGTAAGTGACTTATCAAGGAAAGGTTGATGTTGGCACATAGTTTGGGAGCTTCTGGGCCAGGATCAGCTACAGCATCTGTGGCAGCAGCACACCATAGCGCAAGCACCTTGGGGTGCAGAACCATGCACCTCACAGCCAGCCTGCAGAACGGAGAAGGAGGGGCCAGTGAGCTGCGACTCCCTCCAGGTGCAGCGCCGGGAGCTCAGGGCTTTCTGCCAGGCTCCACCTCCAGAAGGCTGCCCTGTCTCCTAGGAGCCTCACTCCAGGCAGCAAGCCCTTAGCAGATGGACTGTTGGGGGACAGGAAGCCCCAAACTGCAGCAACCCGTGTCCCCAGGGTCCTCACTCTCCTCTAGGTTACTGCAGACTTCAGTCCTGCAGTGCAGGTTATAGCAAACCTGCTGCTCTGGGACCCCCCCTTTCATCTCTGCTGGGGCGGGACCCCTGTCCTGTCTGCTGGGGTGGGACGCTCTCTCCTGTCTCCCTTTCTTTCCATCGTCTCCAGACACAATGCACTTAGGAGTGTTGTGAGTTCAACAATATGCTGTGCGTGGCACTTCAGTGGACCTTGCCTCATTGCAGGCGTTAAGGAGCAACGCCTCACCTCTGTCCACATGCCCACCACTGCTCTAGTCCCTGTGCCCTTTACCCTGCTCTTGGGAAGGTCTCCTCTGTGCTCCACATGGGTCTGGCCTCTGCTCGGAGGCAGGCAGCACCTGACAAGTCACTTGTCTTCCTTAGATGTTCTCACTTTTTCTTTCTTTCCTTCTTTTCAGTCTCTTGCTTACCACTCTTGCTTTGATGACCCCAGGTCCAGACAGTGAGCTCCAGGATCTTCCCATTGGAAAGCTGGGGAGCTTCTCAAAGCCCGGCACCTCCAGCCTGGGAATGGAAGAGTTGGCTCAGCTGTGCACTACAGTTCACAAGTAGAACAAGACTTCCTTTTAAAATTCCTTTTATTAGGACATTCGAAAAAGAGAAAGGATGCTCCCAGGAGGCAGTGTGGACATATCTGCCAGGCAGCAGTAGTTTTTCATCAAATCTGTGGTCTTCAGCAGTTGCTTCTGCAAACCTCTTCCAGCACTCCCACCAGCGCACAACTCTGCCTGCCAGCCCTGTGGCGCTCTCTCCCGTGGCCTTTTCCCTGTCCCACCCCAGGCTGCACTCTTGTTGATGAGTTTCCATCTCCCTGCCTGGCTTTTCGGCCCTCAGTTCTTTCTGTTTTGCAGCCTCTCTGTAGGCACCCCAAGTCTGTGCAGTCTGCGTTACGCAGGCCCTGGCCTCTGGAGCTTGTGGCCTCCGCCGTGGGCTGGAGAAGGCGTCTTGCTGTGGTGTCCCCAGCCTCCTCGACTCTCTCCATATCCCAGTGCCTTGAGTCTCTCTGACACTGTGTGACTTCTGCTCCCCAGCATGGTGCTGGCTCCGCCTGCCCACCCCTCCTCTCATTCCCAGGAGCTCCTCCTTAAATTTCTCACTAACATGCTGCCTCCACAGTCAGGCCCCGAGCTCAGGGCAGTAGCACTGCTGGCATTCAGCTGCCAAAGAAACCGAAGCTGGGCCTGCGTCTTCTCAGCAACCCACTGGAGTAGGAAGCAGGAGATCTCTCTGGTCAACTTGTGGATCGGCTCTGAATGGAGCCAGAGTGAGCTGCGATTGCCCCAGGGATGGGATGGAAGATGGAGTGTGGCAGATTGAACATTTCTGAAACCACACATGCACAGCAAGGAAATTCTTGCCACACTGACCCAACCAAACTCTTTTTTTTTTTTTTTTTTTTGTCTTTTTTGAGACAGGGTCTCACTATGCAGTTCAGGCTGGCCTTAAGCTCACTTTGTAGCTCAGGCTGGTCTCGAACTCACAACAATCCTCCTGCCTCAGCCTCCCGAGTGCTGGGATTACAGGCATGCGCCACCACGCCCGGCTCCAAACTCTTGTTGAAGGCAGGGCAGAGGGGCTGTCACCTGCACAACAGTGGGACAGCAGGCAGCCAGATATTGAGCACCATCTGATGTGGAGGACAGAGCCAGGGGCAGCGGCATGGTGAAGATAGCTGTCCAATGGCAGGAAAGCCTGTTGGCTGCCCAACTCTGCCCCAAATGAACTTCCACACCACCACAGTGCTGCCACCTTTTGCAGCAGTTTCCACAGATGCATCTGCCACTGTTGCCCACAGGGCTGTGGGGGATAGGGTGGGGACACCCTGACTCCTCGAGCCACTGCTGCCTTTTTTCGGGAGTGCGTCTTAAGGCGTCGTGCTTGCTCAGTCTTCAGCGCATTGGTAGACCTTTTGCACAGCATCCCCACAGTCCCATCCTGTTTCATTTTCTGAAAAAAGCATCTATGGTGCTGTCACTGGGGGTTCCCTGCAGAGCCTGCTTGGAACCCCTGCGTCTTAGGGGGTCTGGGAGTCCGCAAAGGGCCCCCAGAGTTCCCTGCTGCTGGTCCCCCATGGCACCGCCCCCCTCTTTTTCTAGGGAGCTGCGCTCCTGCGGGCTGTGAGCCTCCACAGCTTGTCTGAGCACAGGCAGTAAGAGATCAAAACGGGGCTCCAGCTGAGCACTTTGTTCCTGTAGATACAACTGCTTCTCCAAACCTCCTCCTGCCGAGGGTGAAACCTGCCAACTTCCCAGGGAAATGGAGCCTCTGTTAGAACCTTGGAGAGGGCGGATGCCTGAGGAGGCGGAGGCAGGAACGGCCTGGGGCAAAGCCAGCTTACCTTCCCAGTCTTCCTCCCAACACAAGCCCACCAAGGTAGCGCTCCCTCGGGGTGGCTGCACGGAACTGTGCCCCCACCCCAGCCCTCAGCCTCCGGAGTTTTCTGGGTGCTGCCTGGTGCACAGTGAGGAGACCTGTGTGGAAGGACAGCGCCACACACTCGCCCACCTGCCACTCGCTTCCCCGATGAGGACATGCACGCTGAGAGCTGCGCTCCAAGGAGGGGGCCCCTGAAGACAGCTGGGGACCTCAGACAGTGAACAGCTGTGAGTCTTCAGCCTCAGGAAGAGCCTCACGTTCTTCAGCTGCTGCCCCCCGCTGTGGTGGGCAGGAGGGGCCAGGCCACAGGTGGAAGAGCTTCTTGGGGGGTCACCACCCTTCAGGGCTACTCCCCAAGTCCTAAGTCGGCTGTCATCATTGTGAACCTGGTTTCTGTGACTCCAGACTTGTAGAAAACACAGCAGTGAAAATTACTGCGTGAAGCAACTCGAGGATTAGGGTGAAAGTTAGGGCTGGTACACGTATGACTCACAGGAGCCCTGCCTTCTCAGACAGCCTGGTGTCCCCAGGTCCCTGTTCATGGCACCTGGCAGAGTCTAGGTGCCTTCCCCATTCCTATCATGCTCCAGTCTTTTGAGTGGAAAACAGTGTGTCCGGCCATTGAGCCCATGCAGCGAAATTCGACCAACTGCAGCACAAAGCAGTGGAGAGAGTTAAGTTCATGAGCCGAGGCATCACTGCGCCTGCAGCTTGCTCTCTAGCTAGGAAAAACACTCTCTGACTTGCATGTGGCCGGCTGGGCTTTCGTAGGAACGAGAGCTATCAGTCTTGGGGTCTGCTGTGAGCCCAGGCTTTCTGGTGTCCACTCGTCCTGCCCGAGCCCTGCTGTGCTTTCCACCCCAAGGTCCTCAGCCTTGGACTGAGGTAACTAAAAGTGGCCTGCAGCGCCTGGAGGACTGTCAGGGCCCATGTGGCAAGGATGGCACCAACGCGGCGGGGCTCGGTCAGCGATTCCGAGTGCCTCTAGTAACTTGGACGTTGGCCTGAAAATTGGGGCCTGGATTCTGGCGCCCAGCCGCTCTAGGCAACTGTGAGGCCACAGAGGGACAGTTGCACTCCAGGGGGGAAGCAGCCAGCACCCACGACTGCGGCAAGCTCTGTGAGGACTTCACTGTCGCATGAGACAGCGACCCTAAGGCCGGCACCGAAGTGTCCACTCGAGGCCAGAGCCAAATGACCAGTATGAGTCCCCCGAATCCTTTTGGGATATTTCTGCCCCAACCGTACCCCACTAATGTCCACGTAAAGCGCCCTGGGCTCAGCCCCCACCAGACGCATGTGGGGCCTCAGTGCCCAGCTGTCTAAAGCACGTGAACAGACACTGATCTCACAGGAAACATTCTGTAATCAAAAGCGGCCTGCGGGGACCTACCATTGGTGGCACAGAGGTGGCACAGAGGTCAGACCATGTGCACAAGGGTCCACGGAGAAGCACAGGGAACCGCAGGTCCTTGGTTCTGGTCTGTTTTTCTTCAGATTGCGGAGTATGTGGTTTGTTTTCCAAGAACTGAATGTGCCGCTCTGCAACCTGCTCTTCTGTCTGGCTGTGTGTGATGCACTGGTATCCCAGGAATGAGCTTTAAATAAAGGAAGCTGCTGGCCTTGCATGAAGAGTGCCTGGGATGGACATTTTCTGCTGCTTTTTTACAAATTCATTGATCGTTTTAAACCCGCAGACTTGCTGGGGCTTAATTGACCACTGCTGCATGTATTCTGTACCACACAATTTACTTGGCAAAGGCAGCTAAGTGAAGTAGATGTCAATACACAGCCAGAAAGGCCCGGCCTCCAGGAGTCAGCAGGAGAAGCACAGATGTCGGGGCTGTGGCTGGAGGTGCAGCTGAAGACAGGGCCTTGGGGTGGAGACGTGGGCGCCAGGCCTGTGCCGCCTGCCTGTGTGCTGAGCAGCAAGGGCAGTGCGCTGTAACCAGCGCCGCCTGGTCTAGGAAGTCCGAACGGGCATCAGTCGCCCGGGAGGGGTGCCCCGAGCATTGGGCACTGCCCTTTGCAGGGCAGCATTTGCCCTATGCCTGTGCCCCGGCCATGTGGCCCACTGCCCCGCTGGGCCAGAGTTCATTAACGGGCTGCACTTGTAAACCTACAGGGTGGTTTTTCTTCCACTGTGTTGCCCTCACATTGTAACTTTGCTGTGCAAATTACCCCTGTGGCCGTCCCACTCGGGATCTACCCTGGCAGTTCCGAAGCTGCCCCCTCCGCACTGCCAGGGAGCTCTGCTAATTTGTCCTTTCACCCATAACTGCACCCCTCCCTGCTCAGGGATCACAAACTTGCACATGTGCTGCCTACGGGTCCAGGGGTGCTAGTTGTCCTGTGCCATTTCAGAGGCAGGGATTCTCATTCTCCCGTGCTGTCTAAGGGGACTGGAGTTCTTGTTCTTCTGTATGGCCTATGGGGCCAGGAGATCGAGTTGTCCTGTAGCATTTACACACCCAGCAGTCCTAGTTCTCCTGTACATTCTACTGGCCCAGGAGTTCTAGTTCTCCTATACCCTGTTCGGGGCCCAGGGTTCTAGTTCTATACTATCTATGGGGCCAGAAGTTCTCGTTCTTCAGTACAATCTATGGGGCCAGAAGTTCTCGTTCTCCAGTACCATCTATGGGGCCAGAAGTTCTCATTCTCCGGTAGTGTCTTTGAGGCCTGTGGTTCTAAATCTCCTATACTGTCTAAGGGCCAGGAGTTCTCATTCTTCTGTATCATCTCCTGGGTCAAGAGTTCTAGTTCTCCTGTAGTGTCTCTGGGCCCAGGAGTTCTTGTTCTCCTATACTATCTTTGGGGCCAGTAGTTCTATTCTCCTTTATCTTATCCTGGGTCAGGAGTTCTAGTTATACTGTACTGTCTATGGGGCCAGGAGTTCTAGTTCTCCCGTAACATCTACTGGGCTAGGAGTTCTCGTTCTCCTGTTCTACCTACAGGGCCAGGTGTTCTCGCTCTTCTGTGCCATCTATGGGCTCAGGACTCCTAGTTCTCCCGTACCATGTATGGGGCCAGGACTCCTGCTTCTGGTGTATGGGGCTGGGAGGGCTTGGGCAAAGGAAGAGGGGGCCGTGCTACCTTTGCACAGGTCCCTGCCGTGTGTCCTGCTTGGTCTTCATGCTTCAGCTGTACCACCAAGTGACAGCAGACACAGAGGAAAGGGGAGTGAGTCTCAGATAACAGCGCCGTCCCAGAGTTCTAGTTCTCCTGAACTGTCTCTGGTCCCGGAGTTCTTGTTCTCCTATACCATCTTTGGGGCCAGTAGTTCTATTCTCCTTTATCTGGAAGGTGATGACAGCCAGCCTCCCCTGCCGCCCACTCCCAATTCCTGCCAAGCCCTCTCAGCATGCCCTGCTCTCTCTGGGCAGAGACACTCGCCCATGCACCCTGCTTTCCTCCTCAGCATCTGTCTTGCACCTCTGCCCTGCTGTGCAGTGAAGGCCTGGGTGTGATTTGCTGTATTCCTGTCTTCTGCTGGCCCTCTGCTGCTCCAGGATTCACCCATGAAGCTGAGGCACCTGCTGAGGCCAGCAGGCTATGTGGTCAATCCTACAAGGAAGGGGACATCAGTAGCATGGGCACATAGTAGGACACAAATGGGAGAGGCAGGAAGACGGCTGAGGTGGACCTGCCACCCACCAACACTTGGAACTGATGAAGGACGTGCAAGCGAAAACCCAAGGGGACACCGGTGCTGGACTCCTGGTCTGTACATTTTTCTAAACAAACAACAACAACAACAAAAAACTTTCTGCCTTATTTTAAAACTTCCCTTTAAGGGATAGAGTACTGCACCCCTTGGTATTCCAGGGTATATGGGGGCCGGTCCCAGGATGTCCTCAAATTGGAAAATCGCTTAAAGGAGTGCAGTGCTGTGACAGAGTTGGCTGCCCCCTTCTGCAGCATCGAAGCATCTCGGGACGACTCACGCTGCCTGACCCGAGGCCCCTGTATGGAACCAGGGACTGGCCCGTCTTCTTCAGGGAATTGTGACAAGTGTCTGTGCATGTATCATTCAGAAGCAGTTTTGCCCTGGCCATTTTCCATCCATCACTGGCTGAATCTGAGCAGGCAGAGCTGGCACACAGAGGGCTGTCGTCCCCCTCACAGATGACCTGTGAGACGTGTGACAAGCAAGTGTGGAGGACATCCGCGGGGGGCCAGGGTCCCCGTGCTGGGCCAGTGTCACGGTTGGGGGTTTTCGCGAGGTGAACAATATAGTGCAGAACACATTTTATAATAGTATTTGGGGGAAGCTTACCTGAGCTTCCCCATCTTCCAAGATAGCAGGTAAAAAGACTGAGAAGCCAGACTCTAAAGAGAAGAAACCCGAAGGCAAGAAGGCTGCTGCCAGCAGTACAGGTAGAAGGGTGAGGTGAAGGCAAGACAGCCCAAGGAGGGACAGCCCCACCGCAGCCGAAATCCTGGCCTGGTTAGGGGAACTGCTGGGTACTCCTGATCTGTGTACTTCATTCATTCATTCATTCATTTTGGTGGAGCCAGGGATTGAACTCACAACCTTACACTTACCAGGCAAGTGCTTATTCTACTGAGCTATCTCCCTGGCCCCCTGCTATGTACTTCAGAAAGGTTTTGTGCAAGAGAAAGGACATAGCTGCTAAATCAAAGTTTGAAAAGAAAAACAAGGAGAAAGTTCTTGCTATGATCACAAAACTGGTCAGTGGCGACAAGAATGGAGATATCTGGATGATTAAGCTTTGAAGAATGCCTGGATGCACCCTACTGAAGATGTGCCCTGAAAGCTCTTGAGCCATGGCAAGAAACCCTTCAGTCAGCATGGGAGAAAACTTCGAGCCAGCATCACTCCCGGCACCATCTTCATCATCCTCACTGGGCATCACAGGCGAGAGAGTGGTCTTCCTGAAGCCGCTGGCCAGTGGCTTGCTACTTGTGACTGGGCCTCTTAGCTTTAATCGTGTTCCTCTAAGAAGAACACACCAAAAATTTGTCACTGCCACCTCTGCAAAAATTGGTATCAGCAAAGTGAAAATCCCCAAGCACCTCACTGATGTTTACTTCAAGAAGCTATGGAAACCCAGACACCAGGAGAGAGACACCAGATTTCAGAGCAGCACAAGGTGGATCAGAAAGTGGTGGACTCACAGATTTGAGCTCTTCCCCAGCTCCAACATTACCTGCGATTTGTTTTTGCTCTGACAAATGGAACTTATCCTCATAAATCAGTGTTCTAAATTTCTAAGAACCTAATTAAATAACTAAATACATTTTAAAAAATAGTATTCCATAATGAATCATCCAAGAATCATATACAGGTGTGGGAAATCTAGCCCCTGTATTTACTAAAGAATGAGTAAATACTGCTAAGTACTAAAGAATCCAGCTGAGGGCCCAGATCCTAATTCCCTGCATAGTCCAGCTGAAACCCTAGTGTGCTTATGACGCCTCCTCCCACAAGTCCAACTGGAGGCCTAGAGCCACAACAAAGCCTCCTGCAGGCCCGCATCACAGATCTGCGCTGGGAAGGCCCAGAGGTCAGTGGTGGGAGCTAGGAAGTCTGTGCCAGTGGGATGAAGGATCTGTGCCAGCAGGCTGAGGGGTCTGCGCTGGAGCCAGGAGGGGATGCTCGAGGTGCCCCAGAGCTCCCCCAAGGGTGCCACAGCCGACCTCAGCAGCAGTGAGGGCCCGAGCTCCTCCAGCGATGAGGAAAGCCAAGTTCTCATCAGGAGAGCCAATGCGACAAGCTTCTCCATGAGGCTGAGCAGGCACCATCTTCCCCTCGGGAGCAGGAACTGATGCTCAGGATGAGGACCCGAGCTCCTCCAAAGCCAGCCTCACAGGGTCCTCCAGCAGAACAGCCCAAGAGAACGAGCAGCCTCCAACAGCTCCAACAGCTGCTCTAACAGCATCCCCAGCAGCACTCCGGCAGCTTCTCCTGTTCTGCCTTTGTGATGCTGGCAACAACCAGTATCACACTAATTCAATTCAGCTGGATGTAAGAAGTTGCTCACCAGTTAGTTATCCACCACAGCCAGCCCCTGGGTTCTGTGAGCTTGAACTGCAAGGCAAAAACAGGCTTTGGTCCCATCTGTCCTGGGTCCAGGCTCAGAGCTATTGTTATAGGCAGCTGAGTTAGAAATATTATAGGCAGTCAGACAAGGCTAGGCCTTGAAGGAGCCAGTGCAGAAGAGGAGATACCTTGGACCGTGGGGGAGACAGGCAACTATGCTGTGGTAAAAGAAAAGATCAAACACATGCAGCCCCATGCCTCCCTAGAGATGGGCGTCAGGCATTGATATTCTCAACAGGTCTCTTCAATTTGAGAAAGCCAGGAAGATTCCCTAGTGCACCTCTACAGGAAAAGGCCTGTTCTGTATTCATGCCCACTAGCTACATGACGTGCTTCCCCACTGGATCCCGATTTAATCAATTTTGCCTGAGCAGTTGTTATTGTAATCTTATTGGCTGACCACAGTTTCATCTCACCTCATTCCCACCCTGAGAATTCCCACGTCTCCCACCTGGGACCCCCTCACCTCATGGCTTTGATGTATTAAAACCCCTTTAAAAAGGCAAGAGCCTTGGCAACTAACTCAGGTCCCCTTCTGTCCCTCGCTCAGGCAGAAGCTTTTGTTTCCTCAATAAATATATTCTGCTCTTAATCTCTGCCCGTTCTTAAAATTCATTCTTCAATTTTATTTTCTTATTTTATTTTATTGCAAAACAAATAGCAATGAGACAGTTTCAAACTGGTTAATAGGACAGTTTCAATAATTAATTCATTGTACATTGTTATCTTCTTAGTGGTTATTCATAGTACAAGAAGTGGACAGGATATCCTGTCCAAACACTTATTAGTACAAATCTTTCTACTCATTGAATTAAGCAAAACTAGCTGCATATCTAGCCTAACTATTATGTATATACAAATACAAAATGGTCCTTCCTGTGTAGCCCCTTTTTCTTAGTCCTGTCAGAGATGGGTATTCCATTGGCATCTAAACACTATAGGTGCATGAATTCAGCAAAACACTCCAACACAGTCCAGCAGTCCACAGTAGTAGTAGGTTATCCACAGAAGTTATTGACTTGAGCCTTTCACAGCTCAGCATATCAGTATGATTTTATATATCTCATTTTTATATTTTTGTGCTGGATGGTTAAGACCAAGATAAAGCGAGACCTATGTAACAAGAAATGTAACTTGTATCTGACAAGGGCAGTCAAGTCCCCTCAGGGTTTATCCTGTAACCCTGTACCACACTTTGTAGGTCCTTTGTCAGTGTCAGCCATGTGGATGAGTCATGGCCATTGCCTGACCAATTTGCTGTCTGTGAAAGCTTGTGAGAAAGTTTTCTCTCCATGTGACTCTCCTTAGGCACACTACATCATGATTACTTTCCTATGTGGTCCCATAATCTCCTTGATCAGAAAATTGGGACACAACTGAGTTCCATGATGTTACAGTATAGGTTTTTCTATGTCCTGAGTCTTCACTGTCCTTGAAAGGCTAAGGCCAAAATGTTGGCTGGCCTTCCAGCCCTTCCTTTTCTCTAATTTTTGATCTTCAAACTCAGGTTGTTAACCCTCCAGAAGAGAAGCTGATTATTACCCTGCAACATATGCAGTTCAGTTTACCCTATCTATCTGTCTAAGTATCAATCATCTTAGGCATAACATGGAATAGGTATTTTCCATCAAGTATTGATATGTTAAAGTTTAAGCCCCTATAGAACACAAAGAAAAAATAATTTAAAAAATAGGAATAAACACATATTTTTACACAGAAATTTAGAAATCTAACCATAGACAGCATTATAGCAGGACAGTCCTGTGACATTTTTTTTTCTTGTGTCTTTTTCCATTTATTACCCTTAATTAAAAAAAAAACTTTTATTTGAGAGACAGAATGGTAATAGTTGGTATGTTATGACCAACTATTAGAAGTGTTAGAAGTACATATTTAGCAGACCAGAATGACGCATTCCAAGTGTGACCCTTCTATTACACATTGCTATCTTCAGTGCAGTTGCTTGGTTCGCAGGTATCAGCATGTATAGACAGTCTGCAACATTTTTTCTGGTATTTATTTATTTATTTAACTAATTTATTTTTATTTTATTGAAGAACAAATAGCAATGAGACAAATCAAATTCGTAAGACAGATTCAATAATTAATACATTGCATATTGTTTTTGTAATGGTTTTTTGTTGTACAAGGTGCATACATGATATTCTGTTTACAAACACTATTAGAGCAGATGCCTCTAATCAATGAATTAACAGAATGTGGCTGTATACTTATCTTTTCTTATTTTTTTTTTTTTTTTTTTTGTCTTTTTGAGACAGGGTCTCATTATGCAGTTCAGGCTGGCCTTAAGCTCACTTTGCAGCTCAGGCTGGTCTCGAACTCACAACAATCCTCCTGCCTCAGCCTCCCGAGTGCTGGGATTACAAGCATGCGCCACCACGCCCGGCTTAACTTATCTTTTCTTAAAAGCTGAATTATAGTACAGTTTCAATAATTAATACTTTTTATGTTGTTATCTTCCTAGTGGTTATCCATAGTACAAGAAGCTGACAGGATATCTTGTCCAAACACTATTAATGCAAATCTTCTCATAGAATTATGCCAAAGTACTGTGTATTTATCCTAATTGTACTGTTTATACAAACATAGAATGGTTCTTCCTTTGTATCCCCCCTTTTTTGTTTAGTCCTGTCAAAGATGGGTATTCTATTGCCATTTAATTATTATAGGTGCTTGAATTCATTGAAACAATCCAACACGGAATGGCAATCCACAATGTTAGTGGGTTATCTGAAGTTGTTGACTAGAGCCATATACAGGTCAGCTTATTTTTATGGCCTTATTTTATATACCTCACTTTTATACTTTTCTGCTGGATGGTGAAGACTGAGTTAAAACAAGACCTATATAAAAAAAATGTAGCTTTTGTATCTGATGAGGTCAGTCAAGTCCCCCAGGGTTTATCCTGTAACCCCGTATCTCACTCTGTAGATCCTTTGTCAGTGTCAGCCATGTGGATGAGTCTTGACCAATGCTTGACCAGTTTGCTCTCTATGAGAGCCTGAGAGAAAGTTTTCTCTCCATGTGACTCTCCTTAGGCACACTATAGATCATTGATCACATTCCTCTGTGGCTCCATAATCTCTTTGATCAGAAAATTTGGAACACAACTGAGTTCCATGATGTTACTGTACAAGTTCTCCTATGTCCTGAGTCTTCACTGACCTTGAAAGGCTAGGGCAAAATGTTGGCTGACCTTGCAGCCCTTCCATTTCCCCAATATTTGATCTGAAAACTTAGGTTGTTAACCATCAGAAGAGAAGCTGATTAATATCCTGCAACATATGCAGTTCAGTTTATCCTATCTGACTAAATTATTTTTAGTTGAAGTTATACCTTTCTTTTTGTATTTCTTTTTTTGATTTCTTATACTAAGGAGACTATACAATATTTGTACATGTGTGTCTGGTTTATTTCACTTACAAGTATATGTTCAAGTGGCATCCACTTCAATATAAATGCTTCAAGTTTATCATTCTTTATAGCTGAGGAATACTCCATTGTATAGAAATACCACATCTTTTTCAACCATTCCTCATGTGACGGGTATCTTGATTGTTTCAAAGATTTGGCTATCATGAATTGTGTTGCTATAAACATAGGTACACATATATCACTATGATATAATGTTTTCAGTTCCTCTGGGAAAATTCTCAGTAGGGAGATAGCTGGCTTGAATGGGATTTCCAGCCCTAGTTTTGTGAGGAGTCTCCACACTGATCTCCACAATGGTTGTTCCAGTCTGCATTCCCACCAGCAGTAGAGAAGTGTTCCCTTTTCTCCACATCTTCTCCAACATTTGTTGTTGGTTGATTTCCTTATGATAGGCGTTTTTTCTGGAGTGAGATGGTATCTCAGTGTTGTTTTAATTTGCATTTCACAGATGGCTAGTGATGTGGAGCATATTTTCATATACTTATTTACTTCTTTAATTTCATCCTCTGAGAAGTGTGTATTCATCTCAGATGCCCATTTCTAGTAGTTTCTTGGTGGAATTTTTTTGGGTCGGTTTTCCAAGTAAAGTATCATGTCATTTGCAAAAAATGATAATTTTGAGCCGGGCGTGGTGGCGCATGCCTATAATCCCAGCACTCGGGAGGCTGAGGCAGGAGGATTGTTGTGAGTTCGAGACCAGCCTGAGCTACAAAGTGAGCTTAAGGCCAGCCTGAACTGTATAGTGAGACCCTGTCTCAAAAAGACAAAAAAGGAGCTGGAGAGATGGCTCAGTGGAATAAGTGCTTCCCTGGCAAGCCCAAGGGCCTGAGTTCAATCCCCAGTTCCGCTACCATTTAACTCTTAAAGGAAAACAACTACCTTCAAAAAAAAAAAAAAAGATAATTTAACTTCTTTACCTATTCTTATTACTTTTATTTCTCCCTCTTGTCTAATGGCTCTTGCTAATGATTGCAGAACTATATTGAATAGGAGGGGTGATAGAGGACATCCTTGTTTTTACCAGATCTGAGAGTTTTTCCCTATTTAGAATTATATTAGCTGTTGGGTTGTCATAGATGGCTTTTATCACATTGAAGTGGAGGCCTTCTATTCCAATTTGAACGTGGACTTTGAACATGAATGAGCGCTGGACTTTGTCAAAAACCTTTTCTGCATCAATTGAGATGATCATGTGGTTTTTAGATTTCGCTCTATTGATATAGTGTGTTACATTAATAGATTTTTGAATATTGAACCATCCTTGCAACCCTGGGATGAATCCTACCTGGTCATAGTGTATGATCTTCTTGATGATTTGCTGTATTCTGTTTGCTAGGATTTTATTGAGAATTTTTACATCTGTGTTCATGAGGGAGATTGGCCTGTAGTTCTCCTTTTTAGTTGTGTCTTTCCCTGGTTTTTGTTTCAGTATAATACCTGGCTCCAGGAATGATTTTGGGAGAAATGTTTCCTTCTCAATTTCATTGAAGAGTTTGAGGAGTGTAGGGATTGTATGTTCTGTAAATTTCTTGTAGAAGTCAGCTATGAAACCATCAGGATCTGGACTTTTCTGTGTCACTGGCTTTTTATTACATTTTATATAAAATTGGCTGTTATTGGGTCTTGAGAGTTGTTATGTCTTCTTGATTCAGTTTGGTAATTTGTACCTTTTGAGGAATCTGTCCATTTCATCTGTGTCTTCTATTCTGTGAACGTAAAATTTCTCAAAGTCTTCTGAATTTCCACTGGGTCTGTGGTAATTACACCCTTTTCATTCCTTATTGCTTGTATTTGAATTTTTTCTTTCCCCTTTTTGATGAGGTTAGCTAGGGGCTGATCAATTTTGTTTAGTCTTTCAAAGAATCAGCTTTTTGATTCATTAATTCTTTGAACTGTTTTCTTCATCTCAATGGAATTAATTTCTGCTCTAATCTTTATGATTTCTTCCCATCTTTGGGCTCTGGGTTTGGTTTGCTTTTCCTTTTCTAGATGTTGGAGGTGCAGCATTAAGGTGTCTATTTGTTCCCATTCTGTTTTCCTAATGTGTGAGTTTATAGCTATGAATTTGCCTCTCAGAACTGCTTTCATTGCATCCCATAAATTCCAGTAAGTTGTGGTTGAATTTTCATTTGAATTGTAGTTATTGTTGAATTTGTTGTTTAATTTCATCTGTGACCTATTGATTGCTGAGTAGGGTGTTCTTTAATTTCCATGAATTTAGAGTGTTTTTCTGGTTTCTTTTGTAGTTTATTTTCATTTTCATTGCACTGTGGTCATATAATATGCGTGGGATAATTTCTGTTTTCTTGCATATACTTAGGCATGACCTGTGGACTAGTATGTGGCCTATTTAAAAAAATCACTAGATGCTCGTGTATCTTCAATGAAAAAAAAAGTATATTCAGCTGTCGTTGGGTGGAACACTCTGTATATGTCTATCAAGTCCATTTGTTCCAAGCTCTGGTTCTGTTCTGCTACTTCTTTGCTAATTTTTTGTCTGATTGAACTATCTTTTTGGGATAAGAGGGTGTTAAGGTCTCCTGTTAAGATTGCAGTATTGGATTTTAGATTTTTCGTGTCCATTGAGATTTGTCTTGTATAGATGGGTGCTCCTCTGTTTGGTGCATATACGTTTATGAGTGTTACTTCTTTCTCTTGAATTTTTCCCCTAACCAATATATTGTGGTCTTCTTTATTTCATTTGATCATTCTTGGTTTGAAGTTGAGACTGTCTGAGAACAGGATTGCTACCCCTGCTTTTTCTGAGGTGCTGGGGTATGTAGTATTGTTTTCCATCCTTTGATTTTCAGCCTATGAATTTCTTTTTGAATTAAGTGTGTTTCTTGTCAACAACATATTGTTGGGTTTTGTTTTCTAATCCACTGTGCCAGTCTATTGCTCTTAATTGGTTAATTGAGTCCATTTACATTGATAGTTATAATTGAGATGTGTTGACTCATTATTGACATGTTGTTTACCTGCTGTTGTTTACCCCCTTTTGTCCTGTGTTTAATTGCTTGCCCTATTTATTGGGTTCCTTCTGTTCTCATTCATGGAGTTCTGATCATTTTGGCCCCTCTCTAGAACATCTTTCAGTAGTCTGTGTAAAGTTGGCTTTGTCATCATGAAATTCTTTAGTTGTTCTTTGTCATGGAAGTATTTTACTTCTCCATCAAACTTGAGAGCTTGGCAGGGTATAGTAGCCTGGTCTGGAATTTGTTTTCATAGAGGACTTGACATACTCTGCTCCATGCTCTTCTTGCCTTCATGGATTGTGAAGAGAAGTAGGCAGTAATTATGATGTGATCTGCTTCTTTTCTCCAGCAGCTTTCAGTATATTATTCTTGTGCTGGATTTCTGGGATCTTGACTATTATATGTCTCTGTGTGTTTTTAATTGGGTTGAAGTTATTTGGCATTCTGTGTGCTTTGGTTCCCTGAATGTCAGATTGTTGCCCCATATTTGGGAAGTTTTCTGCTATTACTTCTGCCCATATTCTTTTTATATCATTTGCATTGAATCCATCCTTCTCATTGATGCCTATTAGTTTCACATTGTTCATCTTTGCATCGTCTTGCAGTGATGAATTATTTTTTCCTGCATCCTCATTGTTTTTAAGAGATCCTCTCTCACCTTTTCACTGGCTGCACCAGTGTCTTCAAGATCTGAAATTCTGTCTTCACTTTCACTCAAGTGGTTTTGCAGGCTTGTGATTGAGATTTTAAGTTCCTTTATATCTATTTGACTCTGCTTCATGTGATCTATTTCTTTCCTGTATTGCTCATTCAAGGAACCCATCATTTTTCTAATGTCTTTTTTTTTTTTAATCAATGTCTTCTTTAGAAGCAGTTATTACTTCTTTTACTGCAGAGTTTTTTCAGATTGGGTTTCCTCCACATGTTTCTGTATTTGATTCTTTACTTCAGATGCTATGAATTCAGAGATTTTTTTTTCAGAAATTAATTCTTCCCTGATTTCCTCTATACCTTTCTGCTATTGTTTCTTTACTTCTGATGCTATCAGTTCATACATTTCAGCTGAGCTAGGGTCCTCTGCACTTGTTCTGGGTGGCTCGAGGCCTGAGGTTGCATTTTGCTCCTTATCTTTATCATTTCGTATAGCACTGACCTCTGACCTTTGGTGTAGAGCCTTGGTGGTTATAACTTTAGCACCTACTGAAATTCGGGTGCAGCTCTATTAAGTTTGAGTTTATCCAGTTGTGCCTGGCTTGGGTCTAGCTGTTGTGTTCAGCTCCTTCCTGCTGCATCCTTTGGAAGTGAACCTGTGGTGTCCCCCTCTTGTACCTCTAGTTCAGGGGGCATGGAGGGGAAGCTCTCCCACACAGTATCCGGGCCTGGGCTTGGGATGGATCTGGGGGTCTCACTGTGTGGGCTTGGGGGCAGGGGCTCCAGAGGGGTTGAGGGATCCTAAGGGCATGGTAGAGGGTCTCATTCATGAGGCATGCCTGAGGTTTGGTCTGCCCCACTGGGGACACTGAAAGCTCTCCCACACACTAACTGGGCCTGGGCTGGGCTGGATGCAACATTCAGGGTGGGCTGTGCTGTCTCGGGCAGGTTGTGCTGGCTCTGGAGGGGTGGAGGAGGACGGGAGGACATGGGGAAAGGTCTCTCATGCAGACCTTTCCTGTTTCTGGGAGAGCAAAAGCTCTCCCTCACACTTACAGGGCCTGGGGATCATTCTTCAATTTTAGAGAATACAAACATACTGGGTAGCTTTCAGGTTGGGAGTTTCTTTCCCTATGTCACTGTTACTCCTGTGGCCCTGGGTGCAGCTATGAGGTCATTTCTATTGAGGAACCCACCTGCGTCCTGCCAGGCTTGGCTCAAAAAAGCACAGGGCACTGGGGCTAGGCAAGACGCTGTCAGCACCAGGAGGGGCTGCGTCTCCTGCTGCAGCGAGAAGGGGCTCGTAAATCTTTCTGCATCTCCTGAGTGTCTCAGCTACTTTTCTCTTGTTGTTGGGACAGAATACCTGACACCCATATTAAAGAGGAGAGGTTCATTAGGTCACAGTTTGTGAAGGCTTCAGCCCATGCTCACCTGGCTCCGAGGCAGGGTGGCACAGGGCGGAGGCAGAAGATGGCAACTCAGCAAGAGCAAGCGGGAGTGGAGTGTGGGCCTGTTGTCCCCTGGTGTTGCAAGCAGGTGCCCTACCCTGGGGCGGTGTCAGGCTCACGCCCTGCCCTCCTCTTGCACAGGACAAGGACATGTGTGTGGGGAGGACACTGGCTCCTGCCGAGTCACTGAGCTAATCTTCTAAACTTCTCTTGACACAGGGTATCAACTGTAGCACAGAGCAAAGCTAAAAGTGAGACTTGGGTCCATCCAAGCTGCTCCGGGATTATGGGCTTGAGCCACCAGCTCTGCCCATGGCTCTGTTCCGCAGGACTCACTCCCAAGCAGAGGATATTTGCATGGAATGATATTGCTATTCTTGGTTCTGTCTGTTCTACACTGTATCAATTTTCCCTCTTAAAAGATCTGTGCACATTCACCTGGGGAAGCGTGGGCAGCAGGCTGGGTCCAGGCAGCTGGGTCTGAGCAGACGTCTCTCAAGGCCTGGTTCCCATGCCAGGTTGGAAATGGCCTGCTGGGAATCCTAGTGGGGACAGCCTGCCACCCAGGCCTAGACCCAGGATCCTGAAACACAAGAAGAGGGAGGCAAAGCTCTCTTCAGTCTCAAGGGAGACAGTGTCTCTGGTCTTCTCCTTAAGCTACTGGCAAGGGGAAAGGGAACGATCAGGTGCCTGGGCCCCTTGCAGGCCTGAATTACCCAGCCTGGAAATTAGAGCCATAAACGCAGCCTCAAACCACAGGGAATGGGGCCAAGGGCCTGCAAGCTGCCTGGCGCAGCTCTCGAACGCTCCCAGAACCTGACGCTGTGTGCTAACCCAAAGACGGGCACTAAAATGCGAATTAGATGGAGATGGATGCCCCGGTGGAGGCAGGGAGAATTCCTCAAGCAGATGTGCAC
This sequence comes from Ctenomys sociabilis, assembly GCA_004027165.1. Taxonomy (NCBI): domain Eukaryota; kingdom Metazoa; phylum Chordata; class Mammalia; order Rodentia; family Ctenomyidae; genus Ctenomys; species Ctenomys sociabilis. The sequence goes on along the minus strand of PVKA01001985.1, from coordinate 87,902 downwards.
AAAATTAATGGTGTGGTTATAACAAAGTCTGATGCACTGTACAGTAGCCAGGGTGGGAAAGGCCCCCTGACAACTGTTTCTTGTGCAGAGGGATGGAGGGAGGGGCATCCTGTGGGCAGAGGGAAAAGGAGGTGGCAAAGCTTCCAGACCAGGCTCCAGCATGCAACAGAGTCTCTGCTGCCCAAAGATTTGCTGGTTTCAGGTTGGTTTTAAAACGTTCCTGTATTTTTCCCTTCTTCCTTCCCCTCTTCCTCCTCCTAACTCCTCCCCTTCCCCTTCCTCTTCCTTTTCCCTCCTCCGCTTCCTCCTCCTTCCTCCCTACTCCCTCCTCTTCCCCTCCCTCCTGCTCCCTCTTTCCCTCCCCCCTCTTCCCCTTTCTCTTCCTCCACAATTTCTTGTCTCTTTCCTCATCTGTTCCTTCTCCAGGAGCAGAATCAGGGTCACCTAAGAGCAGCACAAAGCTCCACCTTCCCGCCAAGGCCACGTTGCCACTGTGTCCCGGAGCTGTGCCTGACCGTGTGTGGGCAGGGGGCAGAGGCTCCTGATGCCCAGGGTAGGCTGCAGGCTGGTAAGTACTTCCACTACAGCCTTGTTTATATTAAAGGAGAAGAAAACAAAATGAGAAAGGAGCCACTTTGGTGACTGCAGCAAAATCCTAAACACAAAAGTGCACAGAAGAGAAAGCAAAGGTTTTGCAGAGTGCAGATTTCACAGTGCAGCAGTGTGGACAGAGCTCCGGGCCTGGCAGCTGCAGGTGTGGGCTGGAGCCCGAGCTGGTGCCTGGCAGCCGGGCAACTTGGCGAGCCATGCTCAGCTGGGAGCGCTTCTGGCCTTGTCTCACCCTGTCCTGCTCCAAACCCTGGGTGTGCTGCAGGAGGTCGAGCTGTGGAGGTGCTCACTGTCCTGGGCTTCCCAGTTGCCCCCTCCAAGGACAGGCTGAAGGCAAGCATTTTAGGGATGTTGGGGCTGAGAGCCATGGCTTTGTAGGGAGAGGAGGGATTCACAGCTGCAGGTTGGAAGATGAGGAGGAAGGGTCTTCCCGGCCTGGCTTGCAGGGAGAGAGGAGGAGAGGCCAGTGCTCCTGCTGCTGCCTTAACCCATTACTCCAAGCTCAAAGCCACACAGATTAGGTGATGGCCGTGTGGGCTCGAAGTGGCAGCATGCCCCCAGGTCTCTAGCGTCACAGCCCGGTGCTTGCTGGGAGCATCCATCCCAAGCTTGCCCAGCTCCCGAGAGCCCCTGCGCTCCTTGCCGGTGACCACTTCCTCTACCTGCACACCCTGGAGCCAGGCTGGGTCCCCCATATTGCCCTCTCACCAGCTCTCTTCTTCCAGTTCTGCTTAGAAAGACCCTGCGACGCCTGGGGACGTGAGCAAGCCACTTGCTATGTTAAACCCTTCTGATGCCACATACTCAAGGGTTTGGGGCTCTGGAGCAGTCACCGCTCTGCCCACCACACCTTCCACCACCACTTGGCCGATTGCTTCCCAGAAACACAGGGCCAGGTGGATTACGCATGACGGGGAGAGAGGAAGAGTTGGGGGTGGGGGGACACATAGACAGAGGTGGTGACACAGAGACAGACACAGAGACAGTGTGCCAGACAGACACAGAGATACAGAGAAAGACAAAGAGAGACAGAGACAAGGAGAGATACACACAGAGACACACACACACATAGAAAGAGGGAGTGAGGGGGAGAGAAAGGGGCTTTGAGAAGACAAGCCCCACACCCCATGACTCCCAGACCCTGCACCCTGCACCGGCACCATGGGCAGTGAGCAGTGGAGACCAGCCTGTGTCCCTGGGCCAGCCCTGTGGGGAGCCCCTATTCACTCCCCTTGTTGACAGAACTCTGTCTAGTTTAAGCCCCTCACTCGGGCACTGAGGATGGGATCTGAGCACCCAGACACTGTGCTGAGCCAGCCCCAAGCTGGAGAGCAGACTGGGAGAGAGATCACCAGGACTCAAGAGAACACAGCAGGAGCCCGTGGGAGCGAAGACCTGCACCCGCAAGGCGAGCCGCGGGTCCAAAGGCGTCGCTCCCTGTTTTTGCTTTTCTTTTTCTCAATGACCTGTGGCTAGCAGCGAGCTCTCAGCCACTTTAAATCCAGCTTTAACTTGGCAACAAATCCCCATTCAGTGCTTTTCATTTTCCAAACTTGGAGCTCTGGGGCTGAAGAGGCCCTTTCTTTGTCCTGGTGAAGGTCTGTTGGGCAGCCCCTGGGCGAGGCTGAGTGGCTCTGTAGCAAAGCACAGGAGTGTCCTCCAGTTTACACCTTCTGGGGCGCCAACCCCAGGCCTCCCTCACAGCACAGGGACAGTTCCCAGTTCTGACAAATATTTACCCTTGAGTAATGCCTATTTTTATTTACTGCTAATTACAATTTCCTGTGAACCCTGGTTAAAAAAAAAAAAAAAAAAAAAGGTAGATGAAGCCAGACAGCAATGCCCTATGTGGGGAAACAAACCAGAGTGTTGGTCACACTCCTGTCACCAGGGCAGCCTGAGGCGACTTGCAGCATTGGCGGTGTCAGTTCTGCGCACCCAGATGCATTGCCTTGGGTCTGTGACGAGGCACTTTGTAGTAGGAGGCATTTGTGGTGCAGGAATTGCTCCCCTCATGGGAGACAGGAAGTGTGAGACAGGCAGGAAGTGTGGTCCCCAGGGACATGCCCAGTGACCCAATTTCCCACCCCTAATAGCACCGTGGCCCCTGGGAGCCACATGGGCCTTTAGTGGACATTGGAAGCCCTGGCCACTGCAGCAAAGATGAGATCCTGGTGATTCTCAGAGGCCAGGGGAGGGGCCCAGGCATGGTACGCAGTGTTGTAACTTCAGGCTTGAAAAAGCGGAACTAAGGTGCATGGAGGGAGGGCACCAGTGAGTGGAGCTTGCACTCAGAGCTGCAGGCTTTCACTTTTGTGAGACACTGCCGAATAATGAAGGGAAATCCTGCACACAGACAGTGCACTCAGCGTCACACAGAACCCTGGGGTCCTGCAGCGTGTAGCACGGACAGAGGAGCTGCCCGCTGTGCAGCTGAGGTCACCTGTTCTAGGTGGCCAGTGGGGCCGCCCCACAGGAAGTCCAGGGGGGTCCTTAGTTAACCCGAGAACCCTGGGCGTGACGCCCCGGAACCACTTTGGCTGGGAGCCACCTTGGCAGGGAGGTCACGGCGTGCCCTCTGGGGGTGACCCATCTTCCAGCTCCTTCTCCACATCCACACAGAGCGTGGCAGAGCCTTGCCTGACCAGCCCGCTCATCCAGATGGGAGATTGAGCTCTCCCGGGAGACTTTGGAGCTGGTTCTTATTGTACCAGGTCTCAGGAAAACTGGATGCCATGGAGACCTTGAGGGGCCGGTGGAACAAGCTGGCCTCTGTGCCCGTGGTGACTGCCTGATTCATGGGGCCAGTCCCAAAGGTCAGGTAGGCCTCCACGAGAGGCGCCCAGACGTGGGTGGCTGTATCCTGAGCCTGGTAGTGCCCTGCGTCACAAATGCGTTCTACATGCTCACCTATGCACGACTGGCTTGGGCCTCAAGCATGCTTCCCGGCACGGTGCCATCGCTGGTCATCCCAGGTCCAGCTTGCTGTGGTCCCTGCATCCTGAGCCCACACATCATGGCCCTGGAAGGATCCAGAGTCCAAGTCCTCTGCACTCCATGCGAACGGCTTTCCTGTCATCGTGCAGCTGGGGATTGCAGGTTGAGCTGCTCTGTTTAGTGGACGTCTCAGTGTGGTCTCCGTGCCCACATGAGGCCAGTGCTGAACTCACTTGCACCTCCTAGCTGTCCCGGCTTGTGTTGCTCAAGGCTTGGAAGCCAGCAGGACCCGGCCATGCTGCGCGCAATGAGCCCTTCTGGACACTCGGAGCATGTGTCCCATCCACTCCACAGCACCTCAGCCCAACGGGACACCCATATTGGTCACTGCCCCGGGGCCCCTCGTCCCCAGCCTCTCCCGGGGATCTCCCTGTTCCTGCCCTGGGGAAGCAAAGCCAAGCTTTTCTCCCTGCCTCAGCAGGGCATCCAGGCCACCCTGCTGGGCCCTCTCCCCCCAAGGCATCACGCCTGTCCTAGGTCTGGATCTAATGTGCATCTGCTGCACCTCTGGCCGCTGCGCCCTTTTTCCTGACCTCCATCCAATTCCCGGAAGCGTGTAAGCAAGCTGCTCTTTCTGTGTTCAGAAGGGCGGACAGCCCGTCCAGGCAGGCTGAGGAGCCAGAACACCTGCCTTGCAGGCAGCGTCTGGCTGGGCCAAAGCTGTAGCTTTAATAATTAGTGTAAAACCCAGGATCTGTGAGGAAGTGTCAGGTGCTCCAGATGGGGCCTGCGCTGACAGCTCGTTCCATAAACAGAGCGAAGGGCAATGGCTCGTGTGGCATCCTGTCCACACGGCTGGATCACGGGAGTGACGACAGCTCCTGGCAAGGAGGCCCAGCTGCAGCACTGTGCATGGGCACTGCTGGCGGGATGCAGAATCCCCAAGGGAGGACGGTCTTCAAGGTTTTGCAAAGTTAAATGCACTCTGATGACTGTGGTCTCGGACGTGACACCTGTACAAACACTTGCACGCGGATGTTTGTCAGTGCTGTCCTCATAGCTGAAAGACCACGGAAGCAACTGTGATGTCTGTGGCATGGGCGAGCAGGGCATGGTCACGGGTCAAGCACCTGGGCCGAGGAGGGCAGGCCAGAGCCCTGCAGATAGGGCCACGGGTTAGTGCTGGTGGAGAGCTGGCGAGGAAGAGGCTCAGGTCCAGGCGACACTAAGACATTTTTGAGGACCGTGAATCCCTCGTAGAGCTGGAGGGGTGACCCCCATGTCCAACGAAGAGAACCCTGGAGAAATCCACGTGGATCCTGGGGAACGCCCGGAGAGTCCCGCCGTGCAAAGGGCCCACCTGCATGGCAGGAGGCTGGGCGGCACGGTTGTGGTCCTGCTGGTAGGGCTGTCTCCGAGGTCCATGTTACCTCTGGTGCCTCTGTGTCTGGAACCCTGGGCTCAAAGAGTGACTACGAGGTGTAGCCGGCAGGGTGGGCTGGAGTGGGTGGCTCCGTGAATTACGGGGAGGCTTGAGATCCTGGTGTGGCCAGGAAAAGCGGAGCAGGGCAGCCCTGCGGATTTGGGATCGGCACAGGTGACTGATTTCGTAATAGCGACGCACAGCGGGGCAGCCGGTCTCTGCGCGGCCTCTGGAGGCTGGCGCTGCTGCCCACGCCTCACGCTCGCCGCCTGCGTCCTCCCCCAGCCTGCACTTCCTCTCCCTGCGGCTCCTGCTTTGGTCTTCTGTTTGGGTTTGTTTTGCCTGTCAGGCGCGTGTGTTTGCTTCCCAAAGCAGCCTCTTTCCCAAATAAGAGAAGCTTATTTGTGGCTGCTGCACTAGAAACTGTGCTTTTCTCTACTTACAGGAGTCTTACTCCTAAGACTGGGTTTTGGCTGGTTTATTCCTTCATTCACCCAATCCCCCAGAGCCGGTCATGGTGAGAGGAGGAGACTTGTGGCCTCAGAGCCTTCCTACAGCTCTTTCCCCGACAAACCCTGAGTTTATTAGAAAACCAGAAGCCTCTGGGAATGAATTAACGATTCTCACAGTGTGTTTGGAGGCAACAGCGCCAGCCCCGTGAATCCTCACTTCACTATCCTGAACTTTGTCTTTAGTTCTGAGTCCACGGAACCAGCCACCAGCCCTGACCCTCCCTCGGCGGCGGCAGGCGGGGAGCGCAGTGGGTCGCCCCAGGCCTGGTGCTTGGAAATCGCCCACTCTTTGCAGTTCAGCGTCTCTGGGGGAACGTGACTGGCTTTCTCTTGCAGCCCGGGGTATGAATGACTCGGGTCCTCCACTGCGGGTTCTTTGTATTTTTGCCATCATCAGGAATTCTGATGAAAAACCAGAAGTGGATCCAGAAAGAAATATTTGCAGCAAAGCTTTGTACACATGACTGGTTTTATTTGCCAGCGCTCAGTGGTATTTTGCATCAGAATGTCTGACAATTAATCCTGAGCCAAATAAACACGGGGTTGATTTCCATGTCAGATTTCCATGGGACTGAAGCCAGTTCTCTTGAACAGAGCCAAGTATATCTATCTGAAGGATTTCTCTATGAAACGCCCCCAAAGACTTCTGCTTGGGGCCTCCCTTTATGGCCGAGGCAGGGCTGACTACTGGAGCCGCTGTGGATCATGGGAAGTGTTCATCTTCTGGAATATTCTTCTATTCTCAAATTATCTGCAGGTTCATGGCTTTTTTCCAAGCCATGTAATGTGGCTTACTCTACATAAAACTGACAATATCAGACACCAAAAGACATAGGGGAGCAGGGGCCCCAGGTGTCACCTGTGGGCAGACAGGAGCCCGGGTTGTGGACACTGGGCCCCACTGTGCTGCTATGAGCTTCTGTGGAACCATAGACATCCTGTGCCCTTTTACCCGTCACCATTCTGAGTGGGTGTCGCAGTGACAGACACAGGAGGAGAAAAGGTTGGTTGGGGCTCAGAGCTGCAGAGGCTTCCATCGGGTCTCTTGGCTCTGGGGCTCTTGGTCCTGTGGCAAGGCAGCACATGATGGCAGGTGCCCAGGTCAGCCAGGAAACAGGCTGGCCCGCCCCTATTGATGTCATTTCCTCCCACCAGGACCCCACCTCCCCAGCATCACTGGCTGGTGTTTGAATCTTCAACACGTAGCTGCAGGCTCACTGATCGATCCCCACAGTAGCGATGCTGTAAGACCCGGTCACAACAACCTGCATCCTGCCACACCTCCAGCTTTCTCCATTGAGATCATGGTTTGGGTAGATGGCTTCCTCCTTTCTCTAAGGACAGTATGAGGTTAAGCCAGACTGCCCCTCTGCAGCAGGGCAGGGCAGGGTGTACGTCCTGGGCACCCGGGGTTCCTAAGTGGGGAAAATTGATTTTCAGTATGCAGCCTGGAACCAGAGCAACTTCTGGAGACCTGGCATGCCAGGCAGGAGGAGGAAGAAGTGGCTCAAAATGGGCAGCGCTGGAGGAAGCAGGGCCCAGCACAGGATTCCCCCAGAGGACCTCAACTTTCTACAGAGCTGTCTGGACCGCAGTGGTTCCCAAATCCCACATCCTGTTTCACCGGCAGATTGCTCTCCTGCCTCACCTTGGCCACGAAGTGTCTTAGATGGGGATCCTGACCAGACTGTCTTGGGACTTTCAGCCCCCAGAGCTTCAAGCCTGTCACAGCCTTACCCAGGACATGTCACTCCAGTCATGAAGAACAGGCACACGGCTAGGGGCAGAGCTCAGTGGCACAGCACCTGCCTGGCAAGCCCAAGGTACCCAAAATCCCCCAGTGTGGCACAGTGTGCCTCAGTTTCTCCTGAGGAGGGCTGCTCATTCTCCTCTTGGGGACTGCAGTGGTGTAGCTCATGCGTGAAGGGAGCCGGGCTGGACGCACCCCAGTCCCCAGGGCCGGTCCCCAGAGAGCAAGGGGGGACAGCGATGCTTACGGGCAGAACCTCGGAGGCCCTGCCAGCTGAGGGCAGACAGAGAGCCTCGGCGCGGCCGCCCAGAACGCCTGGGAGGGGCGGTGCGGGTGTGCATCCCGAGCTGTGGCACCTCTGTTACGACTGGGTCTCTTCCTTTTGTAACTGTCATTCCTTACTTCATCAGTGCCTTTCTTTTAAGAGAAGTCAAAATAAACTGTTAGTGGAATTTTTTCAAGAGGATTGCCACAGACTCACCTCAGCTCCTGGAGTGACAGTCACATGGCTTTTCCTCCCTTTTCCACCTTTCTGAACTGTGTCATAACTGGGGAAAATGCTGCATGGGGAGGAGAAGGATGGAGAGCTGCATGGGGCCAAGTCGGTGTGTGGCCACCCTGGGCCTGGAGCTGCTAATTCCTGGAACCATCCCCTGGGCTCCTCTGCCAGCCTGATGGCCCTTCAGGTCCAGTGGCAATCCCTTGTCACTCCTTGGTTAGACAGCGTGAGCTGGGCTTCAGGGAGCACCTAGGGCCAGCCCTGCCCTGTACTGAAGGCCCCACTATTGACTCGTGTGTGGCTGAGCAGTGTGGGGTAGCAGCTGGGAAGGGCCTGCCCTGCCTTTTCCTTCCCCTTTCGGGAGAGGGGAGGGGTAATTCTGCTTGCCCTGCGCCACAGGGCTGCTAGAGCCCTCTGTGGGGGCAGGGCCAGGCCCCAGCAGACAGCCTCCCCCATCCTTCCCCTCTGCCTATGGGGCACAGAGCATGGCAGGGATGGTAGGTGGGGACACAGGGCTCCCAGGGGATACTAGTGTGCACTGAGAACCTCGGCCCCTGCTGGCAGCCGCCCGCCGGGGTCTTGGCCATTCTGGGACTTTTCCATGGCTGTGGTTTGGGCTAAGCTGTTTTCCTGGCCGGAGGCTGGGAATCCAGACTGAGGAGCTTTTCACGGCTGCCAAGGCTGAGGTCCCTGCAGCTCAGGAATGAAGGAAACTCCAGCAGAGCTGTCCAAGCTGCACAGGAGCCGTGGGGTGGTGAGGCGCATGTGGGGGCTGCAGCTGGGAAAGGAACATGGGGTGGGGGGCTCCTGCCTCCCTCCCAGGCCCCAGGATCCCCTAGGATCCCTCCTGATGCCTGTATCCTCAGGCCACATGCAGGCCATCCTCTCACCCTCCCCTGGCCCTCAGTCCCTGTGCCAGTGTGCCCTGGCCTGCGGCCTCTTGGCTTGTTGCCTACCACTGGCCCCACCCTGGCAAGGACACTGGGCTCCCTCGGCCGTGCGGCGTCACTCCTCGAGTCCTGCTCCTGTGGGCTCCTGCCTGCGCCTGCCTGTTCCTGTCGGTTCCTGTGGGCTACCGTCCACTCTGCCCACCTCAGCCTCCTCATGGCCACCTTCCCTGCACGGCCCACCATGCTGGCCCTGGGTGGGCTGCCGCTGCTCCTGCTCCTGCTCCTTGGCCCAGGTGAGCAGTGATGCCGGTGGAGGGTGTGGGTGGCAGCAGTGCGATGGGGTCAGGGTTGGACTCAGCAGGGGGCCTTGGGGAGGGTCCGAATGGCAAGGGGAGGGGTGGGTGTGGGTCTGATGTGCAGGACCTGCCAGGGCTCTGCCTGTGTCCTGCTGATGGAAATCGGTATGGAAAACAGTGCAGGCAGGAGCTGGAGTCCCGCAGAGGCCTGGGCCTCCACCCTATCACCCCTGCTCCTCATCCTACCCCCACTTGCGGGGGTGCAGCGTCCAGCCCTGGGCTGTAAGTTGAGGGTTTTCAAGACTTGGATTGCATTTAATTAACACTGAGAGCCTGGGTGCCTGTTATGGTAGAGTCAGCATCACGGTGGATGCAGGTGACAGCTTTTGATGCAGAGGGATCTGCATGGACCCAGTGGGCTCCACCCTACTGAGCATCGGCAGAGCAGGCCCGCACCTCTGGGCCACCCTGCGCCTCTGTGCCTCTGCTCCGCCTGGAGGTCCCAGAGCTGACTGCCCCGGCTGGGATAGGCAGTGCATGTTGTAGACGCTCCTCTCCCTCCATGCCTGCACCACATGGCTGGTGTGGTGCCAACTGCCTGCTCACATGTGGGCTGGGCCACGTGGGGGCAGCGGGACACATGCAGGCCACGTGTGGGATGCCCTGTGACTGGTTGGGCTGGTCTGGCTGTGACAGTGGCCACCTGAAGTACCAGGCTCTTGGGAGGCACTGAGCCCAGGTGTGCTCCAGGTGGTCCCTGCTGTCATGTGAAGTGGGCAGAGGTGGCACTGATCTGTGTGCCCTGCTTTGGTTGGTGCTTGGAGATGGAAGATGCCTGAGAATGCCATGGCTAGTGCCAAGGAATGCCCCTGCAGCCATGGCAAGGATTCTGTGGGTGTCTTTGTGGGGCTTAGGTTGGAAAGGCAAACCCAGGAGCTCCCCCAGGTGAGCCCTGCAGTCTGAGCCACCATGGTGGAGGGGTCTGGTCAGAGCGGGGATGGCAGGCAGGGTGCTGCCCCTTCTGTGCTGTAGCCGCCTTCCCACTGAGCGTGAGCCCCGTGCGCCCACACCTGGTGCTCGGGCCGCACCTGGCACAGATGGTGCACAGCACTTGCACAGCCGGTGCGCTGGCTCATCCGGCAGCCATGTGGGGAGGACAGGACTCACCTCCGTCCTTCGCTGGGCTCTGTAGCTTATCCCCAGAGTGCCTACACCCAAGAAAAGCCTAGGGCAAGGCAGCAGGTCACCTGCCCCCCCGCAGCTCTCCAGGCTGGAGGCAGTGCTGTTGTCCAAGGGGGCTGCACTGCTCCCAGGCCCTGGGGGCCCTGCATCTGCATGGTCTGGGCGTGGGACCAGGCTCTGCGTGGGTGTGGCTGGAGGTGCCCAGGCTCCGCTTCGGCAGACCCCAGCGCCCAGGGAGCAGCTTCAGGGCAGCAAAAGGTCCTACTCTCAGATGCGCAGCCGTGAATGCTGTGCTCCTCTCCCAGTTGTTTCACCTCTGCGCTCCACCTGCCCATAGCAGGGCCTCCTATTCTTACAGGGTCCCGGGAAAGTCTGGCACAAGCCATGGCTGCCATTTCCACAAACATCCCTCAGCGGATAGGAAGCTACACAGGGGTGGGGGTGACAGAGGGCCAGGCCTACTGAGAGGACACGAGGCCCAGAGGAAGAAGGTCGCTTTTCTGAGAGACTTACCCGGTCCGACCTCCATGGTCACTGTGACCGGGTCAGGCACAGGTGTCCCAGACCAATTTCCTGCAGACCGAGATAGCGGCAAGCGTGGTGCTCTGTAGCAGCCCGGTTCCAGGAGCAGCAGGGTCTGCTGCCCTCGCCGAGCTGCCTTTGAAAGTTCCGGGCCACAGGCGACTCTGAGGCTGGTTTCTGCTTCTCTTCCTTTAGGTAGCTCAAGCGGAAACAAACTCCAGCGGACAGTGCAGGAGGCAGAAGGTAACACTGCTCCTCAAGGCACGCCTTCCTGCCTCGGTGGGGAGAGAGCTGCAGGGGCTGTGAGCCTGCGGCAGGTCTGCTGGGCTGAGGAGCCCACGGTGCTGTGCGCACACGCACTGCTTCATCACAAAAGTCCCCTGCCAGGCATGGTCACAGGCTGCTGCTGGCAGCTGTCCGGTGGGGGAAGTGGTAGAAGGAGGGCTGCCACCTCTGTCGCATGCTGGTGTGGAGCCTCGTGTAGACCCGGGTGAGCCTGGAAGTGTCCGGGAGGAGGCAGGGAGCTGGTGGTGGTGCCCGCAAGTCCTGCCTCTGCCACTGATCTGGCGCAGACATGCCCCTGGGATGCGCATGGCAGACGTGCAGGGACATCATAGAAACAGATGTCCTCAGGGTCACGTTCTGCCCTGGACCCGCTGCCACCAGCTCAGTCAGGCGGCGCTGCGGTGCGGCCTTGAGTGTCCTCCCCTAGCACCTGCACCTCCCTAGGTCACCACGATCCCCAGGAAGTAAGGCACAAGGCCACACTGCTGGGTGGGCCTTGTTTCCTCAGGGACCCTTGGGGGCCCAGAGCTCGAAAGGCACCCTGGGGCTGGGAGTTCCTGGGTGAGCACCCAGCCTGCTCCCTACTAACCCTGCCCTTCCCAACCTCGCAGGAGTCTGGAGGGTCCCCTGCCCAGGCTGAGATGTTCAGGCTGAGTGACGTCCTGTGGGCCAACCTGCCGTAGCGGAAGTCATTGTGACTTGTGGGTGTGGGCCTGAAGTTTTCACACGCACTCAGGGCGCCTGCTGTGTGCAAGGCTGGCGAAGGCCCCAAAGGGCTGGTGAAAAGCAAGCATCCCTGGCACTTCTGGGTGATGTAGGGGTCCCAGCGCTTCAGGCTCTCTGCCCTGTGTGTTCCTTGAGGCATGGAAGAGTCAGAGGCTGTCCTGGCTTTTATAGAAGAGGGACAGGTGCTCAGAGCACAGCAGGACAAGCCCGAAAGCACAGAAGCATCCCTTGACTACCTCCCAGGGAGGTGGCAGGGTGGGCAGTGGGGGGCAATGGCGGAGGATGCACAGGCAGGAGGTCAAGGCCGGGCTCGGCTCAACTGGCCTGGAAGCTGGAGCGCTGTGCGCTTGTCGCCTGCTTCAGGAATGCACCCCAGATACACCAGCTGTGGTCCACATCTGCCTCTGCTCCTGCATGCACAGCGCAGGGGATGCACCACCACCAGCCGGTGTGAGTGGTGTGCAGGGCATGCAGACCGGCGTGGGGGGCTCCTTGTCGTCCCAGCCCTCTGGAGGGCAGAGGTGGGGGAGTTATGACCCCAGCCAGGCCGGGCAACAGGGTGAGACTGCCTCCAAATAACAATAAGAATTCTGAAAAAGAAGGGCTGGGAGGTAGTTTCAGGGCAAAGAGTTAATGTCTTTCTGGGGGTGCAGGGAAGTTTCAGCGGGTGCAGTGCGGGTGCTCGGAGGAGTGGTCCCGCGCATCGCCTGTCCCTCAGGGTGGGGTTGTCGTTGCAGCCCCTGCTCCAGCCCAGGCGAATGTGGCCATGGGGGAGAACAAGGCCAAGGAGTTCCTGGGCGGCCTCAGACGCCAGCGGCGGCAGCTGTGGGACCGAACACGGCCCGAGGTGCAGCAGTGGTACCAGCAGTTCCTGTACATGGGCTTCGACGAGGCGGTGAGTTCCTCATGACGCTGGGCTGTGGGCAGTGGGGTCAACGGGGGTGAGGCATTGCTGGGGGCTCTGCTGGTCAGCACCGTCCAAAGCTGGTGGAGCCCACAAGTCTGGAGGTGCGGCATGTGCTGGTCCAGTGACAGCTTCATGGCTCATGGTGCACCAGAAGCACAGGGGTCGCTGGGGTACAGGAGGATTCCTGCAGCAGCTCTCACTGCCTCCTCTGGAGGCCTCAGGGAGAGCCTTGGCCTTGGGGCTCAGGCTTTGCCCCAGCTCCAGATCCTGGAGGACCCGCTGCCCTTGCTGGCCACATGGTTTTCAGAACCCAGGCCCAGATGTGGGCACTTGACACCTGTCTGCACTCAGCATCCTCATGGGGAACGGCAGCACCCACTGTGCTGGGCAATAGCTGGGATTCCCCACCCCCCGGCCCAGAAGGGATTGACAGTCTCGTTCCCCATGAGTCATTCCAAATGACTGACCCACAGCCCCCAAATGGGGTCCACTTTGCATCAGAAACACGAACAACAAGGGACAGCAGAGGACAGGGGCAAAAGGAGAGACACGTCTGTGGAGGGGTTGGGTCTGTACAGAGGCAGGGGCGCTGTTGGCGCCCGAGGAGGGCGATGGCTTGCGGCCTGTGGGTCTGGATAGCAGGAGCGCGCGGCTCTGCAAAGGCAGGTGACAGCATCCCTTCTCCTGCACCCCAGCTGGGGGCAGCACAGGCTCGGGCCTTGGGGCAGAAGCCCAGATTCGGGGTGAGGGCACCGTGGGCCCGGCCCTGTGGAAGGGGCAGGAAGGCTGTAGCACTCGCACCCGGGTGGCTACACAGACAGTCCTGGCACTGCACCACCATCCCTTCCCAGTCCTGCCCCTGGGCCTGGGACCTTCCCAGATGTCTTCTGCTACTCAGATTCATTTTTTTTTTTTTTTTCATCTTTGAGCAAAAAGATGAACACTAACAGCCACGCTCCGTGCCTGCCTCACAGAGCCCTCACCAGAGCCTGGACCGCGGTTACAGCCCTAGGACAGGCGCCCTGTGCTCGTGTTGGCAGTGCCCTGGGCTCTGTGCCCTGCCCCGGGCAGAGGGAGTGCAAAGCCGGCTTTGCTCTCGGGCCCACGCCGCATTCCGCTGTGGGGCGCATGCCGCATTCTGCTCCTCACAGTCCCTGTGGCTGAGATATTTCAACCGTGCTTAGAGGGAGTCGCGGGTGCCCCACCAGCTCTCGGTGACTCGTGCATCTTCCTGGCCACTGAAATGGACATGCAGGGTCTGGTGTGAGTGAAGGCTAAAGCACTGCCAGCTCACAAACCAGAGACAGAGGCGGCGGAAGGCTGGGGCGGCACAAGAGGCGTCGCGCAGACAGCGTGCGCGTGCACGTGGCCCGGGGCCAGCTGCTGGCCCCCACATGCGAGGTGCCGTTTTCCTGGTCCCCATCTGCACAGCTGTGTAAATCCTTTCTTCTCTCCCTTTGGCACTGCGGGTTGAACCCAGAGCTTTCCTTGGCTTCTCCACTCCATTTTATCTTTACTTTTTGAGGCAGGGTCTCACTGAATTGCTAAGTTGACAGGCTGGACTGGAACTTGAGACCCTCCTGCCTCAGCCTTCTAGAATACTGGATTTCAGGTGTGCACCACCATGTGCAATTTCTGCAAAACTTGTTTCAATGTGTTCTGAGCCAGACCCGCATGTGAATTTATGAAGTCAGAAATCTCAAAGAATAAGATTATTTCACTACCTTACAAGGTGGTACTGTGAGCAAAGCCGGACTACAGATTTAGGGGCCACGAGGCCTGGGTCCCTTGGAGGCACGGGGCCATGACCTTGAGCACACTGCACAGCTTGGCCTGGGAGGCAGCACCGTGTTGGGACGCAGGGCGGCTGCTGCTGTCCTGAGCCAGAAACTGGTCAAGGGGTGTGAGGCGGAGCCGCCTGGGCTCTTCCCGGGCAGCCCCACTGAGAAAAGTGGATTCCGAAGACATATCCTTTGGATAATCTACCTGGAGGGGGCCCTAGGCCTCCTAGGACCCTGGTGGGGGTTCTCTGGCCACCCTGTGAGAGGTGGCTCTGCACCCACATTGCCTGCCTTGGCCTCATTAAGCATGGACACCCCCAGGTCCCCGAGGAAGCTCAAGCTGAGATTACTTGCACCTCTAAACAGAGTTGGAGGCTGGCCACTCATGCAGAAGACCCGGGGGGGGGCAGGAGTCAGTGGCACAGCGTGTGATTAGAATGCATGAGGCCCTCAGTTTAATCTGTGACATCACCGAGGAAGCAGAGTAAAGAAAAGAAGAGTGGGCACGGTGCCACATTCCTGTCTCTGAGCATGTGGGAGGCTGAGGCGGGAGGATCCCTGTGAGTGAAGGCCAGCTTGAACTGGGTAGCAAGACCCTGTCTCCACAAAACAAGAAGTGGGACCAACCAGGCTCTGACCATCCCTCCTCATGGCTGTCCCACTCGCCTCTGGCCTCTCTGCCCTTTTGCTGTGTTAGCCATCTCTCTAATGGCTGCAGCCATCCTGCTCCCCTTCTGTCCTGAAGGCTTCTGGGAGCTGGGTTCTGACAGACTCCACCCCTGCACCATGTCCGGCACCCTGGACAGGGAGATGCTACCTGCCCAGGAGCATGATGTGACTGTCACCACCAGTGGTCTCTGCCTCAGCTACTTTTCTCTCGTTGCTGATAAAATACCCGACACCCAAAGTTAGTGGGGAAAGGCTCATTCAGCCCAGTTCCCAGAGGTTCGGGTCCACAGCCGGCTGGCTCCAGAGCAGGGGGCACTGAGAGGGCGACAGGTTCATGGCAGGCAGAAGGCGGCGCCCAGCAGGGAGCACACAAAAGGCCTCTGCCTCGCGCTGTGTGCAGGTGCTAGGGTTAGGGAGCTGCCACACCACTGCAGGATTGCTCCGGCATCACCTGCCCTTAGTGCCAGCATTGCACCCTGAAGCAGTCCTGCACTCTGGGTCCAGCTGCCTCTGAAAAAGCCCCACAATGACTGCGCGAAGCACTTGGGACAGTCTGGGCATAAGCCATCCAGCACCCAGAGTCTCCCCAGATCTCCCTAAGATGCCGATGCTGCTGCTGCTATGACCATTCCACACTTACCGTGCACCTACTGTGTGCCTCGCAGGGGCAGGTGGGGCAAGCACCGCAGGGGACAGGAGGCTGTGTGCCCAGAGAGACAGGACAGTGTCCGTCAGGCCGCGCTGCCATCCCCAGGGTTTTGATCAGCGGTGTTTGGGTCTTGAGTTGTGAGAGGCCTCCCAGCTCAGTCCCCGAGCACTGGGGTGGACCCGTCGGGCTGGGCCTCCAGCTGGGTGCGTGACCTCCACAGCTGGGGAGCTCTGCTCAGAGAGGGCGAGGATGCCCGGCTGCACCAGCTGGGCTTGGCTGGTGGGGGGCACCTGCATCTTTCCATGCATCTCCCTTCTATCTCTTTTCCTCCAGAAATTTGAAGATGACATCACCTACTGGCTGAACAGAGACCGGGACGGACACGACTACTATGGTGACCTCTACCAGCGTCACTATGACGAGGATGCAGCCATCGGTCCCCGGAGCCCCGACAGCTTCAGGCATGGGGCCAGCGTCAACTATGACGATTACTGACAGCCCCAGGTGCTGGGCCCTGCACCCTGCACCCAGGCCTCACCACAGGGCTTCCCTTCCATACCCTTATCCTGCTCTCCAGGAGCAGGGCCAGAGCCTAACCTTGAAGCTCAGCTCAGCATAGAAATAAAGCATTTTCTTAAAGGGAGTGTCCCCGAGTTGTGTGGGGGAGATGACACTGGTGTG
Source organism: Ctenomys sociabilis (assembly GCA_004027165.1). Taxonomy (NCBI): domain Eukaryota; kingdom Metazoa; phylum Chordata; class Mammalia; order Rodentia; family Ctenomyidae; genus Ctenomys; species Ctenomys sociabilis. The sequence goes on along the minus strand of PVKA01001985.1, from coordinate 71,584 downwards.
TCACCTCACTCTTCTGAGGTTGAAGCTCTGCCTGGGCTCCCCACGAGCACCCAGGGCCCCCCTCCCCAGGGCAGGCCATGCATGGCCTACGTTCCCTCCTTGTGGCAGGCCATGCAGTCTGGGATCCCCTGTGCAGCAGGCCACTCAGCCTGGAGTGTGGTCTTCAGCTGTAGAAGGCAGACTCAGCAGGCAGGGGGAAGGGGCTGAGGGCAACGGCCTCTCTAGGCACAGAGCGAGGGTGCAGTCCCCCGTCTAAAGGCCTCTGGGGTCAGCAGGGCCAGGGCGGGGCCTGGTTGGCTGCCATCGAGATCCAGGAGTGACTGGGAGTGTCCCAGGCCCCACAGATCCTAGACCTCTCTCAGTAAAAGTCACACACAAAGCCTAGCTCACAGGCTCTGGAAGGACGGAGAAGGCTCTTGGCCCGGTAGGGAAGGGAACGCCGAGGGCTGGACCTGGAACCGGTGGGCAAGACAGCCTCTGCTCTTTTCTTCAGGAAGCCTTAATCCGTCTCACCTGGTCCATGATACTGAACAGCCGGGCATGGGGGGTGGGCAGGTTCCAGGGCACAGGCCCTGGGGACCAGCAGTCCCAGCACCTGAACAATGCTCACATCCTCTGCAGCCACCGCTGCTGGACTCTGGAGCTGTTACCTGAGACCAAAGCGTCGCCCTGTGAGCCCCAGCCCCACCGCGCTGCCCCATCTCAGCCCCGGCTCTGTGATCTGGCCCCTCTGGCCCCTCTCCCCTGGACCCTCAGTGCCCGAACTCGTCCAAGTGGCTCCTTCCACTGTGCATGGTGCAGTCAGGCTCATCCTGTGGCAGCACAAGTCAGTTTGCCCCTCTTTTTGCAGCAGAGCAATACTCCCCAACACGTCTGCCTTGTGTTTTGCGGGACTCGCGGGTGGCTTCTCCTTTGGTCATCAGGAGTGTCGCTGCTGTGCGCCTCAGCCCAAGTGTCCCTTCATGCCCTTGTCTTCCATCCTCCTGGCAGCTGTTGGTCCCAAGATTATGCATATCACTTTTGGTAGAGCTGCCAAAAGCATATTAGTAAGTTATAACAAATAAGACGTAGACTTCAAGGCCCAGATTTGACATAAAAATTTCTTAGCGTATTTTTAGAAAGAGGGTGCCATGGTGGCTTGCTGCTGTCCCCTAGACCGGATGTTGGAAGACCTGATGGATTCCAAGACGTGGGTATGGTTTTCCATCCTCGCAGAGGACAGAAGGCAGCACTAGCTTGGGTAGGAGGGCACCTACGAGAGAGCGGCATTGGGACCTTTGCTGTTCCCCAGGCCTCAGGGAGCCCTCACTGTTCCCTCCAGCAACTGTTCTTGTTGAGTGATTTTTGTACCATTTCTCCAGAGAACAGAACCAACAGAAAAAAACTGTGGGCATATGCACGTGTGTGTGGATGTGTGCATGTGTGTTAATTAGTATGCACATATTTGCATATTACCCTGGCTCACAGGCTATGAGGATGCGCCATTCTGTTCCCTTGCTGCAGAGCTGGGGAGCCATTCATGTGGCTGGGCCCCTGCAGGGAGCTGTGCTAGGGGAGGGTGGAGTGACTCAGCGGCGAGCCAGACCGAGGACAAAGCAGAGTCTGACGTCCTCCGGTGGTAGCGGCAGAACCCGGGCCATTCACAGCAGATGATGGAGAGCCAGCCTCCCTGTCCCTGCTCCCCTCTCCGCTGGGCACCCCCTGCAGATGATGTCACCGTGCTTGGGGGATCCCCCACCCTGCTGGAGTGCGCATCTCAGCTGGGGAGACACCTGCCCACGTCTTGGAATCCGTCGCTTCTGCCAACTTCTGGTCAAGGGGACAGCAGCAAGCCACCATGGCACCCTCTTTCTAAAAATACGCTAAGAAATTTTTATGTCAAATCTGGGCCTTGAAGTCGACGTCTTATTTGTTATAACTTACTAATATGCTACTTGGTGAATTTCTAAAAACTATATGCTAGTATTAATCTGCTGCATGAATTCATCGGCCCACAGCTGGAGCTGCCCTCCTGCAGGCGCGCGCGCACACACGCACGGACACACGGACGCACGCACGCACGGACGCACGCACACACGCATGCCTGCACGCATGCCGAGGCAGACCCTGCCGCCCAGGCTGCGCCCAGCTCCCGCGCCCTCCCTCTGGGTGCCCGGCGCTGCCCTTTTCTCTGTCCCACTGACGCCTTTAGAAATGCAGCACGTGGGTGTCTATCTGCTGCTTTAATTTCCGTTTTTCTGCTTTTGTGAGTCTTCTCTGATTCAATTGGAACACAGCTCCTTTGAGCGTAATTACTACTATTTTTTTTTGAAGGCGAACACTTAAGGCTCCAAGTATTGTATCTCACGAGTTTGATGGGAAAAATTAGATGGTGAAATCTTATAACTCCTCCTTTGGCCTCTCACTTGGTTATGGGGATCGTTTAACTTCTGAGGGGCGGCCTTTCCACTTGCCGTGGGGAGCAGCGGTCGGCGGGCCGGTGCACCGCCTCGGTTCCCTGGAGCTCCGCAGTTTCGCGGCGGGCAGGTTTTACTCTTCACTGAGGGTTTTTTAGGGAGTCCGTTTTGTCTAAAGTTACCAAGAAGTGTGTTCACGTTTCCCACGCCTGTGTGGTAATGGTTTGCAGGTTTCCCTGAACCCCGGTGGCTGGGTCTGCTGAGGAGGTCGCTACACACACACGCTCCAGCAGACCGAGAGTTGCTACGCTTTTCCAGTGAACGGAACTTTTTCTCAGTACCTAGCAAATTTCCTTATTTCAAGTAATGCTGCTTGTCAGACTTCTTGGTGTTACTAGGGTCAGAGCCACCTCAGCTGTTGGCATTTTCCTGGGCTTTTCTATTATTTAGCTTTTAATCCTTCTGTGTTTTAAGTGTTTCTCTGATAATGAGCACATACCCGGCTGAATTTTGTTTTCTTTCTTAGAAGATACTGGCTGAGGTATTTACTGGAGAATTTAGTCCGCTTACCCTTATTGTACTTAGCCATGTACTCATTAATTTGCTGGGGACTGAGCCCCGGCCTGCGTGTGGCCAAGCACTTCCAGCCCAGCCCTGAGCCCGCCCGCTGAGCCCGCCCGCTGGCGCTGGCGACGCCTGTTTCCCATGCCACTGTTTCCACTTTTCTTTCATTTAGACTGTTTCTCCGTCTCCTTCCTTCGACCACCTGTGCTGGGTTTCTCCTCCTAGTGTGCCCGTGTAGCACTGTTCAGTGACAGTCTCAGGGGCGGTGGGAAGGCCCTCTTCTCCCCAGCCCTCCCGCAGTCCTTGCTGCTGTGCGAGGTGTTTGCACCCACCTGGAGCTGTGCTCGCCCCTTAGTTCAGACCCTTGGATCCTCCCGGGCTCCCGTGCCTCGCAGAGCGACTTGTGCCCTCCGCTTCAAGCCCGCCTCCAGAACCGTCGTGTGGCACTCTCAGCCTCCCCTGGCGTGAGACTCCTGGCTGAGCTGTCTTCTCAGGATTTCCCAGGAGTGGCCTGCTCTGTGGCCTCTGCTGTTGCCAACGTCTCTGTTCCCTGCTCCTCTGCCACTGCTCTGAAGGCGACTGGTCTCCTCCCACAGGCGGCAGCAGACACTTGTTTTAGTTCTATTACTATAGTATATCAGTACAGCTTGGGGTTACTTGGGATTCTTAATCTGAGGATCAATGTCTTTCAACAGTTTATAATTATCACACTCATTTCCTTCTGGAATGTCTGGTCCAGTTATTTCAACTGTATTTGTTCTTTCCTTTTTCACATATGCTTGGCCTGGGCTCTTGTTCCCTGCTCAGATGTTCTGAGCCTTCTCTTACTCTATTAAAGGAGTAACATCCCCTGTCTGTGTCATTTCCAATCATTTCCGTTTATACCTTTTTTTAAAAACTAGGAACTGAACTCAGGACCTTGCGCTTGCCAGGCAGGTGCTTGTGCCACTGGGCTATATCTCCAGCTCATCCAGTCCTTCCTCTGTGGCTCTTTCTGCTGTTGCTTCCCACAGTTCTTACTGCATGATTTTATGTGATTCTGTCCTGTGGATGTGGAGGCCCATGGGGACCCCTGAGCCTCCTTGTCTCGGTTGTGGTCTCCCCACCCACAGATCCACACCTCCAGCTGAAGGTGTGGAAGTGCCGCCCTTGAGCTCCCTGAGTGCTTCTCACCAGCCACGCGCCAGGACAGAGGCTCTAGGGACTCCACTTACGCAGGCTTGAGTGACCCAGGCTTTGTCTCAACCCCTCTGCAGCCCTTGGAGACCCGGAGGCTTCAGGAGGTTGTGGAACCTCCAGGGAATCGGCTTTGCCTGCACTCGATGCGTCTGCTGACCCCTGACTCTTTATCCTCTAAGGGGTGTAGCATGGACAGAGATAGACAGATGGGATGGATGGGTAGATAGATGGCAGGCAGGCAGGCAGGCAGGCAGGCGGGGCGGGGTGGGGCGGGCAGGTGGGTGGGGCAGGCAGGCAGGCACAGTGGTACCTTCACTCATGAACTTAATTATCTCCATGACTCTGGTTGCAAATTGAATTTGAGAACTGAATCAAATTCAGCGATTAGGTTCAATGTTGACTTTGGGGGGAAATTTGATTCGGTTCTTGTCCAATTCAGTTTAAACCAGAAACATGGAAAGAACAAGTTCACGAGCTGGCACCTCAACACGGGTGCCTTGGCACTGACCCCTTGCTCCTGCTTTACCGTTTTGGGGAATGCGGCGGAGCTGTCTTTCCATGTGAAGCCCGTGAGTGGAGGTGTCACTGCGCCTCTGCCTGTCTGTCTCCCATCACTCTTGCCACTTTCTGAAGCAGCCCTGAAGTCCTCCCTCGTGGGTGTCTTTGGTTGGGCTGTCACAGTTGCCTTGATGTACTGGACATTTCCCTTTCTTGGTCATTTGGATTTCATAGAAGAACTAGAAGCTACAAAGCACCAGATTCGGTGGGGCGGGGGGACGTGGACCCACGGCTGTGTCTTTGTGACCTGCCTTTCCAGGGCTTGCGCTCGGCAGGAGTGCTCCATGAGCATTCTCACATGCAGACAGGGAAGAGGATGCTGCTTCAGAAAGTGGCAAGGACGGTGAGATGAGTGCGTTGAACACTGGGGAAGGTTTGGGGAGCCTTGGCCATGTCTCTTTTACTGCAGACATTTAAATATTGGCTGTATATTTTGGCCACACTTTTTTAATTTCCTTATCCTCCAAATCCACAAAGTCTCTTAAACAGATGCATGTTCTGAATGTGTCCCCCAAAGCGCAAGTGTTAGAAAGTCCCGCACTGTGACAGAGCAGAGGTGATGAGGGTTGCACAGCCGCTGTCCCGCTCTAGCCCCTCCACGCTCTTACACGCTCGCACCCCCCATGCTGATGATGCCAGGAAGGCCCTGCTCTGAAGCCAGCCTGGATATGGCCTCCCAGGCTGCAGACCTGTGAGGAGCAAAGCTGTTTTGCACCCAGTCTGCAACACTCTGTTCCATTATAGAGGTCAAAATTGGCAAAGCCTGGGTGTCCAGGATAATTCCCATAACATCCAGCATGAGGCTCATTACCCCCAGGATCAGGTGTAGCTCCTGCTGGTCCTGAGATCCTCCTCACCTGCCTCCCAGGTGCTCAGCCCCGGCCTTTCGGTCCCTCAATGTGTCCTGCTGCTCTCTCCTTCTGGAAGGTTCTGGAAGGCTCTGGCATTCTCTGAGCCCACTCCCAGATTTCCTGCAGCCCACAGTGTTGTCAGCCCTTCTCTCCTCTTCCAGGACAGCCTCCTGTCATGGATCAGAAGCAGTGCCTTCCTTTGAGAGCCATCTCGTGTGATCCTACGGCCAGTGCTGTCCCCTGGTGGGCTGGGACCTTGCTGGGCTCACACCTGCCTGTGCCCAGCATGCTGTCAGTGAGCTGAGCTTGTCCCAAGAGCACAGAGAAGCAGGTTCTGCTCCTGTCTCCATTTTATGTGTTCACAACAGAGAGCAGAGAGATAAAGGATGGATACCTCCCTGCCTCAGCCTCTGTCACTCAGGTACAAAGGCTGGGCAAACACTTCCTGTAGGGAAGTCTACTCTGGCCTGTGGTCTGGAGACTCTGGTCTGTGGCCAGCGGACTCCACTGCACAGGCCTGAGGCAGGACATCATGGCAGAAGGGTATGGACAGGAACCTGCTCACCTCATGGAGGCCAGGAAGGAGGAAAGGCAAGAGACAGGGAGGGGCTGGGGCTAAGACATGGCCTTTAAAGTCATGACACACCATCAGCAGCCTACTTCCTCCAAGCAGGCCCGGTCTCCTGATGCCCAAGGCCCCTGGATTATTCCACTGTGAGAGCAGGGACCATAAGCTTCACCTACAGCCATCTCTGCACACCATGGTCCTGGGGACCCAGCTGTCCATACAGGGCCTGCTACAGACTGTAGCACACACAAGGTGACTTGGGGAAGTCCCAGGACTTAGGTCTCCCCATGCTGCACCAGCCCGTCCATATCCTACCACGTAGGGTCCTCATTTTCCTTCCATAGGACACCTCCTTTGGGGCTGGGGAGCTGGCTCTGGGCTTGGCTTGGCCACTGCCCCCTGCCTACCCAGGTGCTACCCTGGCCAGCTGGGGCCTGTACTTGTCAGGACACCCTCAGAGGCCCTGACCTGAGGCTTTGTGTGTCCCCAGGCAGCTCAGATCTACTCCACAGGGTCTTAGGAAACAGTCCTCAGACACAGGAAGTCTGCTGCATGGTAATGAGGGGGACAAGGTGCGGCTGAAAGCACCAGGACACGTGCCCCACACTGCTCAGGCTCTGCCCCAACCTCTTAATGCCAATGCTAGGTACAGCTGGCCAGGGGCACTGGCAGGGACAGGGAGCCCAGGGCAGAGCCTAGAGCGGCCCTATGGCTCCACCAGGTGGAAAGCCGGCTCTGCACGAGGGTCCCGTAGCCCCTGGAGATGGCATGTCTGCCCAGGACCACACATGGCTGCTGCCGGGAGCAGACGTGGGCCCGACATGCTCTTCACGGAGGGCGGCTTCCCTCATGCTGCAGGGCAGGGTTGGCGCTGTGAGGATTGCCTGCAGCACTTCATGCACTGACAGAAAGATGTGTGCATGTGCATGTGTGCAGGCAGGAAGAACTGGGAGTCAAGCTGCACCGCTGCTTCGGCATAGACAAGGCTGCCAAGGCTGGCTTACTCTGGGACAGGCTATCAGGTAATGCATGACACCCCCAGTGCGAGGACCTGGGAGGTTCATAATGTTGGGCTCTCCATGACTGCAGAGGGAAACTGAGGTGTAGCACAAGCTAGCTGGAGCCATGAAGGTCAGGGAAAGGACAGGGTGCATGCCATAGGACCATTATGTTCAGCTCTGCCCCTCTTTTCTGAGTTCCAGTCCATTTCTGCTTTTGTTGAGAAATAATCTTTAGGAGATAAGTAAGCATTCTCACAGCCATGCCCAGCTCCTGCATGGGGGCAGGGGAGCAGGTTCTCGGTGCCCACAGCCTGGGGCTTCTTCATGAGGCGCTGCTCCCAACCAAGAAAATAACATGAAGTGGCTTGGTGCTAAGGGTCACTGCTCTCAGCTGCGCGTGACCTGCTGGCACTCAGGGGCCAGGGCTGGGCTTTATTAGTGGCAACTGGCTGGCAGGTCTGGCCTCGCCCTGCCTGGGACGTCACCAGAAAACCGCTTCATGTCACCTCAGAGCCACCTGCACCTCTCGCAATGGGACAAGCAGGTGTCTATCCCCTCCCTCCATTTTATTTTGGAACATCAGAAAGTGTTACACCCTCTAATACAAGTATAAACTCCAGGCTCCGGGGCTCTGCTCAGTCCTCCTCAGCACCTGCAAATGCCCCTCCTGCCCGGCACTCCAGGCTCACCTTTCAAGCTGAAGGTCCACGGGAACACCAGCTGGCCATGCTTGAGTTTTCAGCACCATTGTACTGTCCGTGAGTTTACAGGGCATGATGCTGCATGCCTGCATTCCAAAACTTGGCAGGCTGCTGAGGTAGGACTGCTGCCTGGGCTACACAGTGAGTTCAAGGCCAGCCTAAACCACCTAATGAGGCCCTGTCTAGAAAGAGAAATACTCTAGTGTTTTCTCTGCCCTAATACTGGACCATACTGATGAAGTCTTTCATGCATCGATCCAGCCTCTCAACCCTAGAATGCCCTCTGCCCATCACAGGACGTCGTCCTACGTAAGTGTCATATCCAGTGCGGGAATGTTAAAACGTTCTGATCAGTACCAGTAAGAACTACTGCATGGTCTTAGACTTTAATACCAGGGCAAAATATCAGATCAGTGTCTGGCCTAAGCTCTACGAGCAATTGGGCAAAGTGTGTACTGGGAGGCAGAGGGCAGGGTGCCCAGTAAGCACGCAGCAGATCTCTCTGGGGCGGCTCCCACCTCCCTGGGGCGGGGTCCTCTGTGTCAGGCTGGCGGCAGTGAAGCCTGGGTGCCCCGACTGACTTCCCTATCTGCACTCCTGGCTGCCAGGTTTGGTCCTCCCCCGGCAGCCACGCCTGCTCCTGAGGGTCGTGTGGCACAGCTGCTACTTTCAGGCCATGCACACTGCTCTGTGGAAGCGAGCGCCCTGTGCAGCACTTGTAGGCCTTGGAAGCCTCACCTGCCTCCCTGTCGCTGGTTGTTCACTCCTCGGGTAACCTTATACTGCAGCCTAGGTTGGCCCTTCCCTGTCGGTCTTCTTCTCTTCCTTCTGCCTTGTGGGCAAGCCCTGCCTTCCTCTTTGCCTATCGCCTGCGCATGCATGCAGCCCTCGCACAGCGCTGGCACTGCCGGCCTGCCCAGTGCACCTCCTAATCATGCGGGTGAGACTGACAACCAAGGGCAGAGCAGCTGTGACACACGCAGGAGCACACATCCTGTGAACCTGCACTCTCACACCCTCGCCGTGCTGTGCTCACGCGACGACGTGTGCCTACGAGTGACAGGTGCTGTGACAGTGGCAGGAGACAGAGCCCCGACGCTGCCTGACTGTGGGTAGCTGAGGCAGCTCCTCATGTGCCGCGGGGCCACACGCCGCTGCTCGGGTGCACAGGGAGATGCAGCGGGCAGGTCCCGCCTCTATCCTCGGGCATCTCTATCCTGCTGCTGTGGTCTAGCTCCTCTGCATGGAGAATTACGAGTGATGATGTTAAAGAAGGCAAGTTCATGAGACCAGGGTGGGCGGACCAGGGTGGGCAGCTGCCTTCTGCAGCACCCCTGCTCCATGTCCTCTTCCCTGTCACTTCTGTTCAGAGAACGTCCGTTAGTGGGCTTCGCTTTCTCCTCCGCACAGCTCCCTTGCTGCCTGAACCCTGCTGCAGCCCCAGGGACACCCTTGCTGGTAGTCTGGACCAGAGGTCCTTAGGCGCCAGCGCAGGGCTGCCCTGCTGCCTCCCGACCAGGAGGCCCTGCCCCTCTAAGGCTGGCTGGGGGCCCTTGGCATGAGTGCCTGGCATGAGCACCACTGGGCTCATCTTCACCTCGCCTGGCTCCAGGGCCACACTCTGAGACCCCTTTGAATCTTCTTCCACTGTGCTCCATCCTGGGGCTCTGCTTCTGTGAAAGCTGTCTGCCCCAGGGTGCCCCTTCTGCTGCTCTCTGCAGCTGTGGATTGGAGATTGTTCCTGGTGTCTAAATTCACAGATCTGGGGGTGGGGAGATGGCTCAGTAGAATAAGCACTTGCCTGGCGAGCACAAGGGCCAGAGTTCAATCCCGGCTTCTTCCAAAAAAAAAAAAAAAAAATGCAGTAAGTTCACAGATCTGTCCTGGTTCCCTTCCTTTCCTTGGCCGCTGGGCTTTCCGCAGAGCTGTGTATTCCAGCGATGTTTCTAAGTCCTTTAGCTTTGGGTGCCTTTCCCTGGCCAACACTTCCTGTGTTCCAGTCCTCAGCCGAGGTGCTTGGTGGCGCTGCTCTGGACCACTTGTCAGAACCCTAACACTTGGTCACTGGCTGCTCCCGTCTGACGCAAGATCGCTGTGGCCGGTGGTGGGCTGAGTGCCTGGTGGTGGCACCCTCCGCCCTGAGTGCTGCTGCTCCGGCCGGACCTGACTGAGCCCAGGACCCTGCAGACCTCTGCAGGTGACACTGGACTGGGGGAGGCACCTGCCCCTGTGCCTGGGCCTCAGGGCTGGCAGTGTCACTGCTGGTTCCTGAAGGCCCTGTCTTCCTGGCCTTCTGATAGCACCCAGCAAGGCAGGAAGAGGGCCCTGGCACCCTGGCTGGGGAACTGAGGCCAAGGCCACCCAGGGGCAGTGGGCAGAGGTGCGGCGTCTTGTCAGAACCTAGAAAGGCTCTTGTGGCCTTCCCAGCTGTGCTGACAGCATGGAACAGTGCTGCTGCTGCCATGTGGTGCTCAGCTATGACCGAGTAGCTGTCACATACAAAACTTCCACCACAATAGACTGCCTCCCTCCTGGCGTGCTGGCTGCACAGAATGCTGGTTTTGCTTTATAAGCCATGCCTGTTTGCAAGCCAGGCCTGCTGGCTTCTCCAGCTCCAAGTCCACATCCAGAACAGAGCAGAAGTGCGGGGAGCTCACCAGCCAGGCTGCTAACAAGATGCCAGGCGCGATGCTTCAACAGACATGCACCTCCTCTGGGCAGGAGCTGGAGGTCTGGCCAAGGTGTTGCCAGCGTGGGTGTCCCTGGGTGCCTCCCCCGCCAACAGAGGGCGCTCTGCCTGCCGTGTCCCTGCCCCTCGGTGCCCCAGGTTGCCTTCTGGGCTGGACGAAGGCCCAGCTGGCAGGACTCACTTCACGGCAGTCAGCGTTAGCTCATCTCCGCACTGTGCCAGCAGGGTGCGGAGCTAGGATGTTGACACCGGATCAGGACAAGGCCACCCAGCCCATGATGCCCGTCTATGTCGGGACCTGAGGTCTTGGCAGAGCTCTCTCCTCCTGTTTACTGTTAGATGCTTACACTTAACGTGTAACATCCTGGAACACCAAGCAGTGTGTCCACCCCGTTTTCTTGAAAATTAGAAGTCACTTTCTTGCATTTTTATTTACCTTTAGTTTCTTTAAAAACTACCTCAACATAGGAGCTGGGGAGATGGCTCAGTAGACTAAGTGCTTCCCTGGCAAGCGCACGGGTTTGAGTTCAATCCCTGGTTCCGCAAAAAAATAAAAATAAAAATAAATAAAAATTACCTCAACAGTAAGAAAACACCAAGGCACTTCAACTCAGTCACCCTGGATCTCTCTGCTGTATTACCTGGACTTTACTTCCAACCAAATGTAAGTAACATACAGAAATTCAACAAGAACACAGAAGTTCGTCTTAGCCTGCCTATTACTCTAACCAAACACCAGATGAACTTTACAAAGAAAAGGTTTATTAAGCTCACATGTTTTGTAACCAAGTACCAGAGGCAGCCAATGGTTCCGAGGCTCAGAGTTCAAGGCCGGGGGCCCCTTGTGTTCAACCCTGGTGAGCACCTATCAGTGGGGGAGGAGAACCCCAGCTTGGGAGAGGAAGCCAGAGAGCACCCCGGGAGCCCATGAGCATGGCTGTGAGCATCCTCCCCGGGCCCTGAGGGTCTACGACCAGGCTCTGCTTCCCAAGGGGCTGCATCATGCCTGGACCATACCCCCAGCGCACAGCTCCTGGGGAAGCCACCTTTGTTACCCTTCCCGTATCCCTGTGCTCTCCCCAGCCACCTGTGGCCTGGCTCCAAGGCCTCCTGGGAGGCAGAAGGTAAACGCAGCTGTAAGCAAGGTGAAGACACACGCTGTACCCGACACAACAAAGGGCAGGGCAGGGAAGGGAGCATTCCCAAGGCTAATGGCTTGAAGCAGCTCACAGGGCTTAGGGTGCTCCCCAACTGCCCTTGCAGGTGAGCCTCCTGCAAATGCGGCTTCATGGCTCCACGTTCTGGGGTCACTGCTGTGTCTGCTCCCACAGCTCCGCACGGCTTGGCCTCCTGAGGCTCTGAGATCAAACCTTCACCTGATCGGCACAGAACTTTTGCCCCCACTGCTGGGTGCTCCCAGAGCCGGCCCCTCCCGTGTGCCCCTCAGCAGTGCCTGGCTGCTTGGACATGGCTGGGGCAGCTTCATGGGGTTGTGGAGGCACCCGGGCCCCAGGAAACTTCTGTCCTTCCTGCTCTGGGTGCATTGTAGAAGGGCAGTCCTGCAGGCCTCAGAGCTGTGCGCATGCCCTGCAGGCTCCCGGATCAAGCCTCTGCCGCATCCGCCTGCGCAGAAGGCAGCTAGCTGCCCGGGCCTGCCGCGCGCTTCAACCTTTCCGGGTGGTGGCACTTTCTGCACCTTGTTGCTGCTCCCTCTCACTGGGAGCCAGCTGGAGCAGCCCCGAGCTGGAGCAGCAGTTGACTTCAGGACGGGCTTCCTACCAGGAAAGTCTGCGCACAAACTCTCCACTCACCCAGACAGGAGCTCCGGATCACCTTAGCTCGGGGGCGGGCAACACAGCTTCAGCTGGAGGGACACCAAGTCCACACACAGCACTGCCTGAGGGCTGTCTTTTAAACTCAATCCTCCAACAAAGCCTCAGGTAAAGCAGAAAGGAAACCCTGAAAGCCCACGACTGGCAAATATCAATATTTTATTAAAATAGCGCATTTATCCATGGTTAACCAAGAATATTTAACTCTGTCCCTCCCACCCCCAAATACGCAGCACAACACAGTAGTGATTTCATATCTTGATCGTGAGGACCAAGAGAAACGTTTCAAAGTCAAGTTTACAACTAAAAAGTAGACCTTGGAAAAATTCTGAATAAAAAAACAGCTCTCGGAGGAAGTCTTTATCTGAAAATGAATGCCGCTGTGCTGCCTATCTGACAATACTGCTGGATTTCTTCCTGATGCATAGAGTAACATCTCAATGCTAAGTACACACTTTTATAAATAAATTTGCATTTTTCGTCCCATTTACTGTTCCTTTTCAGCTTCACAAAGAAACTCAAGGAAGCAAAGCCGTCAGCGGCAGCTCTGACACAGGCTCCCGCTGCAGGTCTCCCTGAAGAGCCGCAGGCCCCGCCCCGGCTGTGGAGGTGAGACCGGAAGCTCAGGGCGGCCGCCGCTCCGGTCGCTGGGAGGCACGGGCGCCGGGGTTGCTCTTCCACGAGACACGAGCCGCGCCGAGGGGGCGAGCAGGCGTCAGGCCCGCCGCGTGCGGCCCTTCCTGATCCTGGCGGGCTTGGGCTTGGGGATGTACTGGTTGTTGGCCTGGTACTCAAGTTCTTTGCGGAAGTAGTGGATGGCTTTGTTCAGACCTTCTTCCAGTGGGACCTGGGCACAGAGAGCAGACAGTCACCTGGGAAGCCGGCACAGCGGCGGAGGGCAGTGGTGGAAGTGCTGGCTCGGGCTCCCCTGCCACCTCTGAGGGCCAGCGGACCTCGCTGCCAAGGAGGCCCCTGCCGCCCACCGAGCCGCTTCCAGAAGGCACGGTCCTCAGCCTCGCAGCGCTCTGGCCCCGAGACACCCCTTGCTTCTGATGCCGTCATAGAGACCACTGTCACCACCCTCAGGGGCCCATTCCTCAAAGGGAAAGCTTTTAGAGACAAGGGAAGATGCCTCTAGGAGCCTCGGGCGCCTGGCCCATGCCTGGCCCTCACCGTGGCCCTGGCCCTCTGACATCTGCTGGACAGTCCCCCGCACACACCCCCATGAGGGGTCCTGACACTCCCAGAAAGACAATGCCGTGGCATGTACAGCTCGCTGCCTTGAGCAGAGAGGAAATAGGCAAAACAAGTTGCAGAGTGGAAATACAAAGAGAAGTGAAATCCCAGTGCTATGAGGAGCTGAGGCAGGAAGGTGGCGAGTTCCAGTGCAGCCTGGGAAAACAAGGGACTTAATAGACCCTGACTTAATGTAAAAAATAGAAGAGGGCTGGGAACATAGCTCAGTGTGTAGGTACTAGGCTCAATCTTCATGCCTCCAAAAATCAAACCAAAACAAAACCACCAGCATTTACCAAACTGGGGCCCTGCACATGGTCCCAAGAGCTGCTGGATGCAGGGTCTGTCCTGGTCAGGGCTGTGGCTGCAGCACAGGCGTGGAGACACGCTCAGCCCGGCAACCCGCACAGCTGGGCGTGGACTGCGCTGCGCTGCTCACGCTTTGCGAGCTCAGGACTGGCACAGGGAATCAGAACGGGCCTCAGCACACCCGGGACTCTGCCTAGCCACGGGCCTGGTCACGGGAGGCCATGGGCAGCGGCGCTCACACACGGTCATCGGAGGAGGGGCTGCCGCTGAACACTTGAGCTCAACATCTTGGGAGCAAGGACATGCTCCGGTTTCCAGCGGCCAGGACAAGCATGGCCGGCACATTTGACAGGCTGCTGCGTGCGCTCACACGCAGTTAGTGGAAGACGGCTACATTTCCTCAGGAGCGGAAGGGTGGCAAGGACAGAGAAGAGGACAGCAGAGGCCCCATGCTGAGACGCAGTGAGTGCACAGCACCCCGAGGCATGTGCCCTGGTTCTTGCAGAGTGGGCAGGCATCAGCTGTGCTCACGGATTTTGCTTCAAATTCACACTGTATTGACCAAGAGGCTGCTGCGAATGCTCTCTTCAGCCCCACGCTGGCCCTGGCCCTACGCCTGCTGCAAACAGGGCTTCACCAAGCTGGGCGCCTTCCACCTTCACTTCCACCCATGCCCCGGGCTCAGGCTCCCAGGGAGAGGAGGATGATCACTCCACAGCCCAGTTTGGGTCACTGTGAGTGGCACTTGTGGGCCCAGGGGTGCGTTGGGCATGTCCCTGTGACTCACCCACAGGGCAGTAGCAGTACCCACTTAAACACTCAGTGCTCCACATCCCCCCAGAACCTCTGCTTCAGCTAAGCGTGAGGCCACACATGGTGGGCTGGGGCACAAGGGGAATAGGGACAGAGCAGTGTGGGCACCGTGGTGGGTCAGTCCTGCCTTTTGGGAAGGGACAGGGCAGGCAGTGCCCTGTGGGGCGGAGACCAGGTCCACGGCTGGGCATGTGTAGCGGGCAGTGTCCACTCCTCTGGCTGGGGCCACGTGATTGCAGCGCCTATGGCCCTGGAAGCCTTCATGACAGCATCAGGGCAAGGCTTCAGGGGGTGGCCGGCACCTCCCGGGCCCCGGCACTTCACTCACCACAGGCTCCCAGCCCAACATCAGCTTTGCCTTCTTGATGTCTGGCTTCCGTTTCTGTGGGTCATCCTGGGCTTCAGATAGAAACTGGATTTCGCTCCCACTACCTGTGTGTTTGAGGAACAATGAGAGAGGACACGGACAATACGGACACTTGCTTGGCTCTGCACCCGCCACACAGCGGCTGCACGGCGGCGTGTGCCATGCTGGCACTTCATCGGCACAGTTCCACAAGCTGGGATGCGGGGCACTGCCACCTTGAGACCACAGCGTAGGGCTTGAGCAGTCCTCCCTGACCGGGGAAACAGGCAGGCTTTGTGCACAGCCCAGGGTCACGATGGGACAGGCTGGCACAGTAGGACCAGGCTTTGCTGGGGACCAGAAGCCTGGACCTCTGCTGCCCTGTGGGACCCATTTGTGCCACATTAGACCTAGAGCTATGGTGAGTCTGTCCCTGAGGTCAGCAGTCCTTGCAGGACACCTGCTGTACAGGCCCGGCCCAGCTGTGTCCTTAATGTCAACTCCCCATCAGCCCCGGAGAGGAGGCCCATGCGAGGCCAGGGCCCAGGCACCTGCCCCGCCCTGCCCAGGCAAAGCCTGCACACTCCTGGCTGAATGTTGCAGGTCAGGGGCACCCTAGGCCACACAGCACCTGTGTCAGTCCCACTGAGCTGCAGATCCAGGCACACTGCATTGCTGCCTGCTCACTGCAACCCTACCGTCACCAGGGCCAGTGCCAGAAATCAGATCAAGGGATTTGGAGGGGCAGGGCCGCCCGCCCCATCACTGTTAGAGCTCCTGGGCTGATACAGGAAACCCAGGAAAACAAAGCCCACCTTCTCTGTCCCTGCTATGCAAAGGACAGGAAAGCAGCAGGTGCTCCTGAGAAAAGCTGGCTCTGACCAGCACCTGCACCACAGTGCCCCATTTTCTGGCCGTGGTGCCCTCAGCAGCAGAAAGTGCAGATGTTTGCGCTCACAGCCACGTGTCCCACTTACCCACGAGGGTCTTGATCAACTGGGCAAACTGCAGGATGGTGTGCTCTTCGGGGTTCCCCTGAGGAAGACATGGTTCCCAGTTATAGGAGTGAGGATAGCCCCAGCCACCCTCCACCCAGCCACGGAGCCCCAGATGCTGGCCCTCGCGGCTGCTCACCAGGTTGACGGGGCTGCTGACGTTGCTGTTCATAAGTGCCACCAGCCCATTCACCAGGTCGCTGGAAGAGAAGTGGGTGGTGAGGCACCCCGCTGCCAAGGCTCCCAAGTGCTGGCACTAGCCCGCCCAGGAGGAAGCTCACGGCCTTCTCCAAAGCAAAGACTGCATGGAAAGCCAATGACAAGACAGCATCCTGCAACTCAAGATGGCGCTGATGACACTGAGGCATTTGTGGATGAAATGACACTGATCTGTGTTTGGTGGGTGGGTATAGACCATACATGGGGTGGAGGTGGTGATGGGTGGAGCCGCCACTGCCACTGTGTGAGCTAAAC
The DNA here is from genome assembly GCA_004027165.1 of Ctenomys sociabilis. NCBI lineage: Eukaryota > Metazoa > Chordata > Mammalia > Rodentia > Ctenomyidae > Ctenomys > Ctenomys sociabilis. The sequence goes on along the minus strand of PVKA01001985.1, from coordinate 55,072 downwards.
CCCCAATCGTAAGCCAGAGGCAGTTGGAAGAGGTCCACACCCAGGAGGATGTTGCCTCAGATGCACCTGGGGGAGCCACGCTGACGTGTACCCGTGTGTGCTGGATTTTCACCCGTGGTGACTGTTTTGAAAAGTCCAATCTGCTGAGATGAATGGAGGCCAGTATGCAGCCCATACTGGCAAGCTGCAGACAAGGCCAAACAATGTGGGTGCTGGGCCGGTGGGACGAGCTCCCTGCTGCCCAGCCTTCACCTGCCCCCCAACACCCGCGTGGAGCCGTAGGGGTCGGGTGTGTCAAATGGGTCGAGCTCAGCTGGGTCACAGAGCGAAGAGGAGTAAGCAAGTTCTCGCTTACCAAGGTTTGGTTCTTAGTTCAGAAGCTTTTAAGTGTGGCTCTGTTAAGAAAAAGTGACTTCGTAAAAATGACACTCACTGCTAATCACAAGTACCTGCTGCAACTCTCTGGGATACCAGCAAAGCCCTGCCCCGGGGACCCCAGGAAGTTCTTTGGGAGCCCCTCCTCCTAGCGATGGCTGCCAGGAGGAGCACCTCGCTTGGTCCTGACGGTTTTGGATTGGGTGAACAAGGCGTTTCTACCTTTTCATTTCCAACAGAGGGCAGCGAGCGTGGGCACGCTCCGTGCTTCCCCACACGCCAGGGGCAGCACCTTCACCGCTGCTCTCAGAGGCGCTCTGCAAAGGCACCTCATCGCCAGGGCGGTACTCGCTCTGCGCACAGCTTCCAGCCCAGGGTGCAGAGGCGCCTGCTCGGAAGTTCAGCTGGGTGTGGAGCACGCGGTCAGGCATGCGGCCCTGGAGCAGGTGCCTGCATGGCCGTGGGGAGGCCACGCAGCTCCAGGAGCTAACAACATCTAAGGTCCGGGTCGTGGGCCACGGCTGTCTAACCTGAGGATCTTCAAGTGTCATTTTGACAAAGTGACTTTTTAGAAGACTACAGCAAGCATTTGTTATGTGATGAGGATACACCCCAATGTGGAGATCTGACAGTCATGCCAAGATGTCAATGGGATGGCCACCAGGGCTCCCGGCCCTGCCTGCCACCTTGGCTTTGGAAGCTACCACCCAGACACCATGCACTTTTACTGGGACATGAAGGATTCTCAGTTCCTACAAAAGCAGCCTATTAAAAACAGCAGAATGGCTGTCAGTCACAGGCGGCCAGAAGGTCATGGAGGAGGATTTCCACAGGGTTTGCGCCTGTGCTTCTCGGGGCATCACTTGGGAATCTGTCCAGTGTCTGGGGCCTGGGAGACACTTGGAGATGATAGCAGCCAGGGGTGAGCCTTCCTGTCAGGGAAGCCTGGGGTGGCAAGATCTGCCTTGAGCTGGGACAGTACTGGGCCCGGCACCACTGAGTTCTTAAAATACTGCACTCATTATCCCTGGTCCACAAAAACTATCTGAGTGTACATCTGTGACGTCTGGACGTGAAGCCTTTGGAATATTGTGAGCAGCAAGAAGAGGACATCATTACTGCTCACTACAAGGCCCTGCATCCGCTGTGCAGGGGGTCTGATCCAGCTGGGGCTCCAGCAGCTGACCATGAGACCCTGTAAGGAGTATGGGGCCAGTGGAGCCCTGAGGAGCTGCAGCACTGTGCAAAGACGGAGCTGCCATGTGCCCCACGGCAGGCTGAGCCCAGGGAGCTCTCCCAGCTATGGCCAGCTTGGTCCTCAGAGGTGCACAGGCCCAGAAGCTGCTGCCCAGGATGGTGTACCTGGTGCACAGCATGTGGCCTGGGACGCCTTCTGCCCTGTTCCTTCCTAATGGGTGGGCAGGCAAGCCCTGCGCTAGACATCTTCACAGCTTTCAGGACCAATTTAAGGAACTGTAAATGCATTCAGGAAAAACTGACAGTGGTGGGTATTTAAACATTTTCTTTATCAGGGGTTCCAGGTCCCCCAAGGTGCCTAGCTGGCCCTGACCCAAGGGACCGGGTCCTGAGGCAGCTGTGGAGGTGGGGCCAGGGTACGACCCTTGGGTGCATTGGTGGATGGGCACTGGGGGCGTTTGCATGACAGCAGAACCGCATGGGGCCAAACGACAGAGCTGGCTTCCTGCTGCTTCTGGCAGCCAGGAGCTGCAGGCCCTGCACCACTGGGGTGACTGGGGATGGCTCCCTGTAGTGTAGCAGAGACTGCCCAGAAACCGCACCGGGTGCATCACCATGATGGATGGCAGAAGCCAGGTGTGGGCGCAGCGCACTCGCCGTTCGTGCTCCCTGTGTGCAGCACCAGCCACAGACTTCACACAGGGACACAGCGTGTCCTGCTCCTTGCAGACTCACTTGCCACCATGGGCTTTTGTTATGCTGTCTATTTTTTAGGTGTTTTTGAGGCAGGGTCCTGCTACAGAGCTCAGGCTGGCTTGGAACTCACAGCGCCCTTCCGTCTCAGCCTGAGGGCCGGATCACAGATGTGTGCCACCTGTTTAAAAGGAGCCGGATCCCACCTTCCAGTCTCCTGGGGGATGAAGGTGTCCCTCAGCTGAAATCCCACATCACCCTAAGTGCCAGGCAACTGTGCCCACCAAACACCAGGTGGCGGCACAGGACAGTCAGGAGCCTGAAGTGATGGGAATGATGTCATTCTAACTTGGAACAGAGGCCTGCAGGACCTTCCTGCGGTAACATCAACACCAGCAGAGGTAACCCGAGCACATGGAGGCTGAGCTGCCCACTGTGCCTTGCTCCAGACAGGGCCCAGGCCAGCCTTACCTGACATATTGGAATGCCCTCGTCTGAGACCCAGATCCATACACCTGGAAGGAAACCGGCAGTGAGGCTGGGAGACAGATACTCTGCCGGCCTGGGGAATGGCCTGGGAATCCCAGGGTGACCTGGGATAGTACCTGTAGCTCAGGGTCAACCTTGGGATGTACCCTGCACTTCAAGGTCAAGCCTGGCAGTAAGAAGGCTCCCTCAAGGTGGCCATGCAGGAACCCACCTCCTCCTGGTCCTGCCAGTGTGCTGGGGTCTGGGCACCATGACTCACATCTGGCTGGAGCCTCTCCCCTCAGGTGTGCTGCAGGATTTGCTACCTGCTGCCCATCAGAATATGGGGCTGCAGGGTCCACAGCCAAGTCCCAGGTGCCGCGGGAGTAAGAGGGACCAGGGAAGCACCTCTGGGAGCCCAGGTGGGGACAGGAGTGGGTTGGCCACGGCCTAAGAGCAGCAGGAGAGGCCCGAGCCCGTGGCACCCATCTCAGTGTGTGATGGCCTGGGCCACATGCAGCAAGGGTGCAGCACCCACAGGGCAGGCCCTCCCAGCTCCTCTGGCTGTCACCATGCACACCTACCACCTGCCTTCCTAAGCTCTGATGAGGTAGGGCGTCCTGTGACTGCTGGAAGCTGAGGCTCAGTGCCTGCCTACTCACAGGCTGACCCCATGTGGCTGCAGGAGGCCCTGCGCGATTTTACCCACCGTGAGCGGCTCTCCCTGCAATGCCTGCAGGATGAAGTTGCTGACCACCCGCCCGTCGTTCATGTGCATGCGGGGCCCGAAGGTGTTGAAGATCCTGGCCACACGCACCTCCACACCCTCCTGCAACAGAGAAAGGGGTGAGGCTGAGCATGGGGGTGGAAAGGACACATCTGTGTCGCCCTACATGCAAAGCAAGAGACACAGAAGTTGGCTTCAACTCTAGGAAGAACTGGCTCCTGAGTTCTGATTCTGTCACAGGCTCACCAGAAGCCCTGGACAACTGGAGACCTAGCACGGGAGGCCAGGCATCTGAGGGCAGCAGAGGCCACCACACCGGCTGTGGCCAGAGGCTGCAGGACGGTGGCTGGCAGGGGAACCCGCAGCCCCAGCCTCCTCCAGCAAACATCCACTTTTCCAGAGGGCACACATGCCAGCTGAGTTCTTGTGCAGAGCGTCCTTCAGGCTGCCACGAGGACGCAGCCAGGCTCACACCAGAGAACTCTGCCACCACTTCATAAAGACTGCCACACAGTAAACCAGGCACTCCCGTCACTGGGGCGAATGGCAGGGGCCATGGTGCCAGTGCCTGCACTGCCAGGCAACCCTAGCTAGCACGGGACACTGGTGTGCGGAGACACAGACAGTGCCCACCCTGCCCAGGCCGGGGGCCTTGCCTCTCACCTGCTTCATGTAGGCGTAGCACATGGTCTCCGCCACCCGCTTGCCCTCGTCATAGCAGGCTCGGGGCCCGACGGGGTTCACGTGGCCCCAGTACTCCTCGCTCTGCGGATGGACCTCAGGATCTGTGGGTGGGGAAAGGGCCCGAGTTCTCACTCCCAGGCCTTCCTGGCCCATGCAGGGAGGAACAGTGCGTCTATATGACAAAGCAGAGCACTGGACCCGAGTTAAGGCTGAGTAGAGATGCATCCAGAGTGAGGTGGCTCTGGTTCTGCTTTAACCTCTCTCCCGGGGCCACAGTGTTGCAGCACTGATCAGGAAGGTGCAATTTTACAGGGGAGAAAGGTAGAGGAGTGCCTTCTCTCTTCTATAAACCATTCTTCATGTCTACATTGTCTCACCAACTACCTGCATGAAGAGGTATCTGTCTTAGCTGTGTGTCTGGGAGATATAAATAAAAGACAACCTTAAGGACGTGGCATCTTCCCAGAGCACAGAGACCTTCCATGTGCGGCCACAGAGCAGGGCTCAGCCCAGGCAGGGCAACCTGGAGGCCCGGCGGGGTGGGCAGCAAGACAGAGTGCTTGCCAAACACCACCCCTGAAACGCACAGCCTGCCTCAACAAGCCAAGAGCAGAGTCTTTCCTATGCAAGGTCCTGCTGACTTCAGACTCAGTGCTCACAGGGCTGGGGCCTGTGCAGCCCTGAGGTGGACGTCACAGAGCTGCAAGCCTGCCGTGCTCTGTGGGGAAAGGCTGCTGTCCACCAGCGTGGCTGAAAGTCACTGCACAAAACAGTTTCACCGAAGCTCAAGTGGAATGGGCCAAGGCTGACTCTCTTCGAAGCAGAAACCTGCTATGCTGTACTCTCTGAGAAGAGCTAGCAAGCCAGACACAGACAAAAGAGCCCTAAATCCCTGGCAAAGGCACAAAGGGGAGCTTGGCCACCCATTCAGCCCTCAACTGGAACCAGCTGGGCTGGAAGGCCTTGGGCGCCAGGCTTTCAAGACCCCTCACAGAACCACTGAGAATGAAGGGAAAGCCACTGTGTCCTGCCACACAAAGGCCTGTCAGAAGCAATTTCCAGGCGTCTCCATCCTTTCGGCATTCTCAAAGGTCAGTGGACCACGCTAATGCGTCCAGAGCATGAGTGTGCATTTAGCACATCTCAGAGCAGCTCTACTCGGAATCCACACAGAACCCAGAGGAAGGCAGCTCCCAGCATATGTGTGGATGAAAAGCACACTGGGGGAGGTGGACAGGAAGCTGCCACCGGGTCAAGGGTCAAGGGACGTACACTGGGGTGCCTCAGCTGCCCTGGACCTCACAGAGGGGGATTCGCTGCCCTTCACAGCACTGTAAGGGAGGAAGGCACACCTGGTCCAATCTCTATTTGGTCTACTTATTTTTGCATTTGGTTCTCTTGAAGAAAATGTCTTTTTCAATCTGACCTTGCACTTCCTCGTCTTCTTTGTCCAGTACCATCGCATGAGATGGAAGGCTGTCACCCTGGAGCCTGGCTCTATTGTAGGAAGCAAGGGCTCTTGCAGCTCCCTGGCTGGCCAGTGCACAAGGACTGGAGATGCAGCCCTGGGCCCACTCAAGTGTCGCAGTGCCAGGCAGCCCTGGGCTAAGGCAATGACAGTCTCCATCCATACAGACCCAGCAGGAGAGCATCCACCCAGGGAAGCCGGCTCTGAAGGCCAGCATGAGGCCTGCACCCAGGAGCGGACAGGCTGAGGACAGACACAGGTGCCTGGAGAACACAAGCGCACTTTGGCAGGCTCAATCCTCGCTTGGGGAGTGCAGCCAGGTGGAGCTGGGCCCGCAGACCCAGATGGATGCTGGGAGCTAGCGCTCACCTCCGTACACCTCAGACGTGGAGGCCAGGAGCAGTCGGGCACCCACGCGCTTCGCCAGCCCTGCAGGAAGTAGACACCTGGTCAGGGTACTGCCAGCCCTGGCACACTGGCTGCGGGCAAGGGAAGCCCTGCTCTGGGGCAGGTCTGGCCAACCACCTTACCCATTCCTACAGCAACGGCTCTGGATGAAAACAGAAGCACAAGTAACCAGTAAAACTTGAGGGCCCTCAGCAGGTACAGAAGGCATGGTACTGACGCCTGCTGGTTAGTGAGGTGTGACGGAAGGCACTTTCTGGAGGTTCCTGTCCCTAAATCCTGCCCTGAATCTTCTGACCTCACCTTGGAGGGCAGCGGGAATGGGTGACCACCCCTCACCCAAGCCTCCAGGGTCCTGGCCCACCGTCCTGCCCCAGCAGACGATAGCCGCTCTTGACCACCCTAGGCCCATGTGGGCCATTTCCATTTTGGCTCGGGGCACCTTTGTCCCTCTCCTTGCATGCCAGCCTCCGTTGGAGCCAGCCCTTCTGCCCTAGGATGCCTGGCTCAGGCCTTCAGCTTGGGATGGCATCTGACCCTCCCTACACATCTGGTCACTCACTGGTCCCTCTCCTCTCCAGAGCCCACCTGGCACAGCCTTCTAGCCATCTGGTCTGAGAGGCCAGGAGCCTCTTCTATTTGTGAAATCAAGAAAGAAAAGTTTCTGGTTTTGCTATTATGCCTCAAACTGTAAAAGCTGCAGCAGGTGAGGTGAAGGCTTGGCCAGGAGGGCAAGGGGCTGGGTCCCAGGTCAGGCATCGTCTGTAGCCCTGGGAAGCCCTGCTGGGCGGCAGGCACTGCGGTGCCTGAGCTTGTGACGCAGGCTTGGAAGGGACGAGGAACATACCCAGCATGTTGAGAGTCCCGATGGTGTTGGTCTTCAGCGTCTTGATCGGATTGTACATGTAGTTGGGAGGAGAGGCCGGAGAAGCCAGGTGGTAGATCTGGTCAACTGCGGGGAGAACGGGCATGTTCACCCCAGGCAGCCCCAGAAGGACTCCCAGGTAATGCTGTGAAGAAATGGCAATTGCGATCTTTCACTGGAATTCTGATTTTCCACCCATTATCTTCCTGAGAAAGTCATTGACAACTGCAGCTGGATGATGTTTAGCTATGGGAAGTCTGAATACCTGCAAGCGTGGTGCGGAGCCCTGTGCCATAACCAGAGGGACCTAGCAAGAGGGTAGCCTGCTTCCTGGGTGTTTGTCCTAAGTGAAGCGGTCAGTGGTCATGGCAACGACTTCATTATGGCTGGCATCCAGCTCTCCCCACAAAGCCTCCTGCACTTTTAGATTGGGCTTTTTGGAGGCGGCTGATTCTAGAGCTTGTGACAGACTCACGGCTCAATGCAAGGATTAAAGGTGGGTGACTGCCAATCAATTCCCTGACTGGAGACTGGCACCACCCTAACCCCAACAGCCTGGGTAAAAGGGCCCCAAAGAGGTGTGTCTCCTCTCCCTTTTGCTGTCTTCTGCTGCCATGGACTGCTGCACCTGTGCCATGCCATTCTGGCTGGGCATCAGCTGAGTATGGACCAAAACCTCCAGACAGTGAGATAAATGAATCTTTGCCCTTTAGCTTGGCTGTCAAGCCTTTGTATCAGCAACGAGAGAAAAGGAACCAAGACCCTGGGCAAATGCTGGTGTTTTCAGCCTGTGAGGCTGAAACATGCCATGAAGAGCAGGATTGAGAGCTTTGCTTCTGTCTCTGCACATCCTGCAGAGAAAGACCCCGCCTGGATGCCGGTCGAGGAGATTGGCAAACCTCTCTGGCCTCTACACGGCTCCTGGAGCACAGGCACAAAGTTTAACAGACACCCACATCCTCACTTTCGCGGCCTGCTCCCCCCAGCACCCCCCCACAGCAGGGGCTGTAGCCCCTCGCCAGCAAACAGCAGTGACAGGGCAACATGCTGAAGACAGCTGTCTGGTCAGTCCAGTCAGCTCCAGGTGACAGGCCTGGCGCAGAGCAACAGAGCTGGGAACCTGAAGGAAAGAGTGCAGTCCCGTAAGCCCTGTTGATGCCCCACCCTCCCCACCTAGCTGTGCAAGGCAGGTGCAGGAGTGGGCACATGATCTGCCCCCAGGCCCAGTGCTGGAGGGCAGGCTCTGGTGGGCAGTGCCAGGCGGCCCCAGAGGCTCCACCCCCCTCGGTGCTCTTGGGGAAACCCCGAGACTCCACCCACCCCAGAAGTTATGCTGCTTGACGCACAGCTGAAAACGAAGAGCAAGCACAGTGCTACTCCCACGCAGCAGACCCGGAGGCTCCAACTGTGCTCACTGCTCTGCGCCTATGGGCCTGCTCTGCCTTGCAGCTCAGGGTGGACAGCAGGATCCGGGCTGCACAGGCTGGGCCAAGCGTGCTCCTGGAGGCCCAGCATCTTCCAGGAGTGAGCAGCTCCCACCGCCCACAGGCCCAGTCGTGATGTCATCGCCACCAGGACCCCAAAGCAGCAGGACTGATGGGCTGCGGACGGATGCCTCCAGAGCTGAGAGCCACAACGAGCCACTCTCCCCACCATGCATCCTGGGCCCCATCAGGAAGGAAAGTGGACCCTGGATCCACCAGGCGTATCTGCTGAGCTTGGCAGCAGCAGCCGACCCAGCTGTGGCCTGAGCCTCTCCCACCTGGATCCCCCACCATGGCAACACCCAGTGGGCCCGGCTGGGCCCTGGTCCAGCTGCAGCTCTGACTGGGCGGGCAGAGCGCACAATATGTGGGGCCTGGCCGCAGTGCAATGGCCACGGGCCCTCAAAGGCACTGTACATCAGGGTGCGTGGGCCGCGACCCCTTACCTGCCCACCCTGTGGGGACTTCTGCAGGACAGGGTGGAGCTGGCCTGTGCCTCGAGGGAGGACCAGGGGAGAGGTAGAAGTGCGGCACACGCGCCTGCCTGGGCAGTGCAGTGGAGCCCATGGGGACTTCCTGGCCAGGCAGCCCCTTGCCAGGAGACCAGCATGTGGCCCTCCCCACGGGCGGGCCGCGGGGTAAACTAGGAGCACACAGAGATGGGGTCCCTAGTCCACAGGGACCAGTCCCTCCTCAGGGGCCTGGGAACCCTCTGCTAGGACACTACTTTCTGGGTACCAGCTGGGGTGAACACGTGGGTTCCCCAAAGGCAGCTCTGCCTAGCTCATTCCTTCCCAGCACAGACAGTGCCGCAACTGCAGGCCCTCTCCTGGGCAGTAGCCTTGCTCAGGAGCAGCCTGCACTGCGCAGGAGTCACCAGGCTCCCTTCCGACAAGGGTGCTGTGTAGACTGGAGGTGTAGAAAATCGGGACAGAAGACCTCAGCGCAACAGTACACAGCCAGCCCGGGGTATGGCTGGCCCTGGAATGCGAATGGAATGGAGAAGTTAGTCACAATGTGTGTGTGTGTCGGGGGTTGGGGGGCCAGAACCCAGGCTGCAGCTCAGAGTGTACCAGCTGGAGTGGAGAGCTGCAGCGGAGGGTCACCGACAACCCTGGGGGCTGCTCTCCTACCAAGCAAGCTGCTGTGATCCCCACACCCACGGCAGGAGCCCTGGAAATGAGCCTCAGAGAGCCCAGGACCGATGGTCAGATCCTGCAAGGGTGTGGGATGAGGGGGGCACAGAGAGGGCCACACAGGGCTCCTCACTGACAATCCTTGGCGCCTGAAACCCACTCCACAGCAAGCACACCCGAAACCTCTGCCTGGAGGCCACGGAGAGTCAGGCACTGCGCCCACCAGAGGGCACACCAGGCAAGCGCTGCGCCCAAGCCCATAGCTCACCTTCCCGTGCTGGGGGCTGCCACGGCACCTGGCAACGGCACAGGTAGGCACGTAGGACGGCCTTGCACCATGATCCCAGAGCCCAAGGGACCAAGCTAGCGCATGGATGGCTTGGTGCAGAGTGACACGTCCCCACCCTGTGCCCACAGTGGGATTTGGAAGGCTTGGAACTTCTCCAATGTTTTGGTGTACAAAGAAGCAGGAAAGGGGCCTGGCCCGAAATAGCCTTTGCTCAGCACTGAGGTGCAGCAGGCCTGCAGTGGAGGTCACTGCCAACACCATGTGCTGCTCGGGGAGCACCCAGCTCTTTAATGTACACGCACGACCCTGAGGTTTGCTGCCTTTGCCAGTCATACTTACACTGGCAACACAGACTCAAAGTTGAGACAGAAACACCTAAGTTCTAATTCAGCAAAAACTTTCTCAACCCAGTGCCCGGCGGTCCCCTGGGGACCCTTTCCTGTGCTGTGTCATTTCCCATGGTCTCCCGCAGGATCTAAGCACCTAGGCACCTGGTAGGCAGGAGAAGGGGCACAGGGCTTTGGACGGCCCCACTGAAATAGGAGGAGGAGGAGAAAGATTTGCCCAGTGCACAGCACCCTGTCTGTCCATGGGTACTGCAAGCTCCTGGGCACACAGCACCTTCTGTGCCCCATGGCGAGGCTGCCTGGCTGAACCCAGGTGCTTGCAGGGAACAGTGCTGAGTGCAGGATGAGGGCCCCACAGTGAGGACAAAGGGCCAGGCCAGGGCTCCAAGTGCCTCTGTGAGCAGCAGCATTTGTGTCTGGACGTAGTTAGCTGTGGAGAGCATCCCGGGAGTTCTCACGAGGGCTGTGCACTGCCACTGCTGGACCACATGGGCCAGGCTCAGACAAGGATGGACTGGATGGACAGCGGGCGGGGACGATGCTGCCAGTGGCAGAGCCCAGCCTGGAGGCTGGAGCCCACAAACCGGCTTCAGAAGTGGGGAGACAGCTTCTGCTCTCCCAGCAGGGAGGACAGGAGAACTTCCTGAACTTAGTGCTCTAAGCAGAGGCTAAGGCTGGCAGTCACCTGATGTGACCACAGCACATGTGCTCATGCTTGTATGCACGGGTGCGGGTGGTGTGTGTCTGCAGACAGAGCTGCTGAGACGGCTGGACGTGGCTCTGGTGCTGAAGCTGAGTTCGAGGACGCACTAACAGCAGCTTCACTGAGCTCTGCATACCTGGCAGCACTGATGTCACCCCGCACTGCATGAGCGCGGATGGACAGCTGTGCTGTGCGGGCCTCCGGCACCTTCTCCACTCCCCAGATGAAGCCGGGGCCTGCGAGCAGTCCGAGCCCTGGCCCTCCTGGGGGAGCGTGGTGTCCCTGGAGCTGGCTCCCTCCTTCAGGGATGACTGGGATGCTGGCACCCTCAGTCCCACGAGGCTGCAGCCTGCGCCACCTGCACTGGCTGGGAGCCGGGAGTGTCGTGGGTACAGAGCTCTGGGCCTCCCACGGTTCCCGGCCTTCCCTGGACTCATCTTTCCCAGGTCTCTGCCTGCCCGGGCAGCTCAAGGTCCATCTTGGTCTGCGGTCGCAGCTGTACTGGCAAAGCCTACGCCGCAGTGTCTACTGAAGGACCCTTCAAAATCGGCCACAGCCTGCCACAGCTTACCCCACAGCACCCCCAGAAGGCCGGGCAGGAAGTGGGCCCCCTGATGCTTCATTCTTCAGAAACCACAGCCCAAAGTGAAGTAGATTCCAATCAGATTAAGTAACCAAATGTTTAAAGGTGAGGTAATCCCCCAACACCCACCAGAATTATTTAATTTTATTTATTTTTTTATTTTATGGTACCTGAGATCGAACTCAGAACCTTGTGCTTGCCAGGCAGGCACTTATGCCTGCAGAGCTATATTCCCAGGCCAGAGCTATTTTAAAAGTATCAGATTACATGCCTTGTTTATCTCATCTTGGGATGGTTACACCACAGGAGAAAGAGAAGAAATAGCAAGGAAAAGTGAATGATGAAACTGTATTAAAATATAAAACTTCAATGAAATGAGAAGGCAACACAGCTACAGCTGTGCCCAACAGCTACCAGGACTTATATGAAGAAAGCACTCAAAATAAAAGCAAATCTTAAAAATGGGTAGAAGGACCAATTCGGATTTCTTCTGTGAGTCACATTGTAAGTGTTGCTTTTCAAAACAAAGGCTGCACTCAACTACTGAGTTTCTGTCACACTGCCCGCTATTCTTGCTAGTAGATTTTACAGCTCACACTCAAGCTCCCAGGTCAAGGGCTCTGGAGTTAAGGCACAGGCAGACCCTGTGGGAGCCGCGGCCAAGCTCCTGTGCTGCAGCCCCGGACTGGGATGCCTGAGTCGCACAGCTACAGCAGCCCCAGCACTGGCGGACAGGGGTTCATTGGCAATCTGGCACTGTGCCAGTCGGCTACCATCACTATAACAAAATACCAGCGATGGTTAGCATGGAAGAGGAACCACTACTTGGGCTGTCCTGGATGTGCCTGTCCACCATGGCAGGCACCTGACTTTGGGCCTCCACAGAGTGTGGCACATCGTGGAAGGACAGTGGTGGCGAGGGGCTGCTTGTACCCCAGAGCAGGACATGCAGCAGAGGACAGGTGGCGCTGGGGCCCTTCCAGGGTGCAGCCCAGCACCCTCAGGAAGCCCAGCCAGTCACCCGCAGCACTGCCTGGCGGACACAGCCTCCAGTACATGGGCCTGGGGCTTATCCAAGAACCAAACCGCAGCCATTCTGCACCAGCCAACCCCAGGAGCTCCCTGGCATCGAGCGGCCTGCCAGGCAGGGTGCCTGCTGCTGTAAGGAAATTCCAGCGTGCCTGACCCACAGGCAACTATCACTTGTCCTGTGGGGCTGGCAAGCCCTGTCCATGTGCAACATGCGGGGTCTCAGCTCCTCCCATGGAGGAAGGGCCAGGCAGCTCTCCGGGCTTCTGCAGTAGGTCACTGAGTCCAGTCACGGCGCTTTGCAAATCCTCTCCTTCCCCAAGGCCACCACTTGGTCCATCCCCAGGCACCCACTCGTTCTGGCCCCACCAGAGATGAACCTCCCAACCCCGGAGTTCTGCACCCAGGGAGCACGTGGCAGTGAGGTCCACTCGCAACATGGTCTTCACTACAGAGCCCGGAGAGTGCCTTGCACAGCCAGATCGTTTCAAACCCTATGCCGCGCCGCGCCGCGCATTGCACCTGGCTGTGCCAGGCTCACCAGGGCTCACCTTCAATGTAGAGGGGCTCGACCACGTCGTGGTTGATGAGTTCGAAGTTCTCGTGGCCGATCCAGTGCTCCACATTCCGCTTCCGGCCCGTGAAGAAGTTGTCGACCACAGTCACCTCATGGCCATCCATCATGAGCTTGTCTGTGAGGTGGGAGCCCACAAATCCTGCACCACCGGTGACCTGTGAGGGACGATGTGCACAGTGCACACCAGAAAGGTGGCCTCTCAGGTCCGCACCTCTGGCCTGGCCACGGCTCATAGCCTTGGACTCAGACATGGGATGCGGAGGCCAGGGCCTGAGCCACACCCTCACACCTGCTCAGAGCTGGCCAGTCCCTCTGGGGATGATGGCTCAGACTACCCTGCAAGCCACCTCTCAGCAACTACACAGAAGTGCCGTGCTCAGTGGTGGAGGGCTCCTCCGTGACAGATGAGACACCAAGCAGCCCCTAAGTGGGCTGCACATCCTGACCACACTGGACGGGACTGGTGCTGTGGTTAGACCCGCAAGGTCTGGGTCTGCACTGTTTTCAGACTCCAACTATGCTGTGACCACGTGTAGTCAACACAGCTCAGTCTCGGGCCTGGCACAGGGCGCGTTGCCTGGAGACCAGGCAGCCAGCGAGCTCTGCACAAGCTCTGTGGGCTTGACACAACAGGATGAGTGCCCTAGGATTTGTTACTCAAGGCCTGGACCAGTCAGTCCCCGGGACACCAACAGGCAATGAGTACCATTTCAGTACTACTGCAACTGTTTAGAATTAGTTTACTAAAAGTGCTCAGCAAGATGCAGAGGTTTGATAAATTATCGGAAAAGTCTGTAGTGCTTAAAAGGACTCAAACTGTCACGAAAATGGGTAGCTCGTGCCCCAACACCTGCCAGGGGTTTCTTCCCACAGCCACTACAGCTGCTCCACCTCCTTGCAGTCCCCATGGAACACAGACAAAGGAGTCAGCCAACCAGGGGCTTCCAGCTGCCACAACTGTGAGGGCAGCACTCTATGACAGAAACTGAAAACGCAGAATCACCTGCATTCAGGCTCCGCACCTACTCAACCACAAGCAACGGTTTTCAGGGGGATGCCTGAAGTGAAGCCCTGAGGTGCCCCTCTCCATAGGCAGGGGAGAGCTTTCCTTCTCCTCTAACGTTATTCTACAGAATTTCCCCAACATTTTCATGCTTTTTAAATCAGAAAAGATTACCTCTAAAAAGAAACATAGCCACTTTTAATGTAACTTCATATGTTTTATGCAATTGTGTCTGAAGATGAAGTGGGCAGAGCCCTGTAGCCCTCCCACACGACCTGTGCATCCAAATACCGGCTGTCGGCTGAAGCAGCAGAGCACAGTGAGTCAGATTATACAGGCCCGTTGTCAAGGTCTCGGCAGCAGGGAGATCAGAGCTGGACGCACCCCAGCCTCGACCACACGCACGCACACGCACGCACGCGCACGCACACATACACGCGCACACACACACGTGCGCGCACACACACGCACATGCACGCAAGGCACGCACGCGCACACACACGCACACATGCACGCGCGCACACATGCACACATACACGCACGCGCACACACGCGCACACACATGCACGCGCGCGCGCACACACACACACACACACACGGGCTTTCTTTGTTTCTTTCAGTTTTTATGGATCCCCTCACATCGAAGCACTTCAGGATTTAAGCGACACAGCTGGACAGGTCTAGACCCCAACCAGCTTTAGCCTACAGGATGAGGTCTTCAGACAGAAGCAGAACTAGCAATGTAGGCAGGCCCCTGGAACATCCATGTCCAGACCCATGCACCCTCTTTGCACCAGGATCCTGTTGGGAGCAGCTAAAGCTGAAAATTGTTCTTATGAGTGAGGGCAGGTCAAAGCCATGGTGCCTAAGGCAACCCTACTCCCTCTGTCTTGAGAAAAGCATCCTGCCTGAACAGTTACAGCCATTAGTTGCTAGGCAACCTTGTGTCTCGGGATACCAACTTTGCACTTGCATACATAAAGGCCTCTACTGTTGTTCAGGTCTTCTGCCCACCAGGCAAGCAGGCCTCCATCTGAATCCAGCCCTTGTCTTTTGTCTAGCTTCTCCTCACTCCTGCCACCAAGAGACTGAGTCACTACAGGAGCCACAAGGGAAGACAGGAGAGCTCTCCACTGAGATGGTCCAGACATTTCCCATGTGAGACAGTGCTCTGTGGGTGGTTCTGGTCCTGAGGTACTACAGGCAGTGCGGGCCACCCAGGACACACCACAGTCTGGCTCCCACTGTTCAGCAATCAACAACGAGTGTATTTCCAAAGAAGAGCACATGTGCACACACATCTCCTTGTCCTAGTTTCCATAACTCCTGAACAGCTTCAGCAACAATATGCCAGCACCAGGCACAGTGATTCTGAGACATATGCAGCCTGAGACAGCAGCTGAGGAGGAAAAGTGAGAGCATTCCGTGGTGACTGCAAGGAGGACAGACTCCTCTGCTCTTGGCACTGGCATGAGCACCTCCCACACAGGGGCCACATACAGAGGGCCACACGGTGAGGACTGTCCCCAGCCTTATGTGTTGGAGCCATCTCATCACTGAGGTGGGCTCTCAGTAAACGAGGAACTCGGTTCCACCCATCTCTCTCATGCTGTTTGTCTGTCTGCAGGACCAGGAAGGCCCCACCAGGTATCTGCACCTTGACCTTGCACCTCGCGGATTCCAGAACCCTGAGCCGGCAGAGCTGTGCCCCATCAATGGTCCGTGCTGTCTGTGGCCTGGTAGCATCAAGAACACACGAAGGACAGACCTTCAGGCCTGGCCCTCAACCTCACATGTGGCAACAGAAGAACTAGAATGGTGAGCTTTGCTGACTCCAACCTATTTCTAAATTCATGCTCGAATGTGTAAGTATCTTTGATGCAGCAGAGATAACCTCAGAAGATGGTCACACAGGCACCAACCAAGCCGACCATCTGCTCAAAGTGAGAGGTGTGTGCACCTCACAGGGCAAGGACAGAGCAATCAGTGGGGCAGAGCTGAAGGCTGACTCCAGGGCAGCCGTCCTGTTTTAAGGTTTGGAATGCAGAACTCTCCATCTAGGCGGCAAGAGGAATAGAACCCAGCCAGTGCCAGGCACTGACACAGTGCCCTGTGCAAATGCACGACCTGCTTCCCAACAACAGCTGCACTGCCGGGCCGGCAGGAGGCGCGGCGAAGCTCCTGGAAACTCCTACACAAGTCCACGAGTAACAGTTCAAGCAAACTACACTGGAGTGAGAAGCAAGTCTGGAGGAAGGCCAGAGACACCTTCCATCTTGCTTCTTCAAGTCCTGAAAAAGGCAGCACCAGCACCCCCCAGGCTCAGGCTCCGCGGACTGCAGGTCCTGGGGCATCATCCGGGGGCTGAGGGCAGGGCCGCAGGGCCAGAGGAGACTCTCCAGGGGCTCCCAGTGGGCAGAAATAGACTTCACTGCGCTAACAGCCACTGCCCTACCCAGGTAGATGAGCAAGCAGGGTGCTGAGGATGGGGGCAGGGAAACCCTGGCACCTCTGTAGGGCGGATCCTGGGAGGCCCGGGCTCTCCACAGCGCTGGGAAGCATGACAGCAGCAGCAACCTAAGACTCACGCAAAGGAGACTTAACAAGCCTGCCGCGTGAGACCTGGACGCGGCGAAGGCCTCAACGCCGACATCATGAATATGTCCATGGAACTAAAAGAAACAGTTCTGAATAGAGCAGAAAAAAGGCAACTGAAAAGAAAAACGCCACACCACGATACTTAAGAGTTTACTGGAAAAGCACAGCCTCGTGGACTGGGAGGCGACGCAAGCCAAGGCACAGGCAGAGAACCGCAGGATGCCGAGCACAGCCCCTCGGCGGGCTGGAGCAGCCACCGACACCACAAGACGTGCGTAGCGCCGAATGCGGGGGAGGAGCAGGAAGACCCTCCAAGAAATGAAGGCAGAAGGTGCTCAGCATGGAAGACGCCCACCGAACCGCCAAGCCTCCTGGGGCAGGAAAACGAAAGCAACTGCGTGCCGGCAGAAGCCCCTGCCTGGCCAGCACAGGTCTCGAGTTCAATCCCTGGGACAGGGAAACAAGTAAAAAAGCAACCACGCACAGCTAATCACAAAGCACGAGGAAAACCAAAGACAGATGAGCTTGTGCAAGCAGCCGCAGGAAGCAGACCGCGGCCGCCAAGCTCACAGCCTTGCGAGCTTCAGCACGCTGCCTTCTGTGAAAACGCAGCTGCTGAGCGAGTGCGCATTCACAGGGGCCAGTGTGAGCCAGCCTCCTGTGGGGCGGCTCCAGACGCACAGGACAAGAGGCAGGGACAGGTGATGGACCCCAACGGCCAGGGAGGGGGAGGGCGGCCAGCAGTTCTAGGAGCCGGATCTCCAGGAACAGCCTGGCCACACCTTGCTTCCAGAGTCCCAGAACCCGAGTGAAGACTTTATGGGGTCTGTATTCAACTACAGTCAGCAGCAACTGTCATACGAACCCTAAAAATAGTGTGCAGAGAGAAAAATGACTTGTCCAGCACAAGAGAATAGCAATATAACTAATAGCTGATTTATTGTTACAAGAAGTGTATCACACACTGAAAGGGAAACAAACAAACAAACAAAAAAACCTCAGTAAAGAACAGCTACCCTGGGCCAGGCCTTAGCTCAGCAGCACAATGCCTGCCCAGGAACTGCCAGCACAAAAACAAGAGAAATAGAAGCTACCTAGCAGCCAAAAATAGCAATCAGAAATAAGAACAACATAAGCACATCCCAGATTAAATAGGAAGGGACACACACACACACGATAGCCAAGATGATGTAGTCCTAATTTCTACTGGCTTACTGAAAAGAGTAGTTCATGCCTAGCTGTCTGATCCATTGTGCGTGCCTATAATCTGGCCATCAGACTCACTACTCTGAAAATGACACTACAATACAACTGTTGTCAATTTCCTATCATCTTGTTTTGAAATTCTGTACCATTTTCATTTTCAAGATAATAATAATAAAAATAATAATAATAAAGAAACAATGGCGACTGCTGATGGCAGACCTGGAGAAGCGCCAGCTGAGCCTGGGTGAGGCAGGGGCTACGGGAGGAGCCCGGGAGGGGATGAAGGCCGCAGACTGCATCCACGCAGTTGCTTTTTACTCTTAAGTCATTTTGGAACCAAATGCTCATGGAGTGGTGAGAGCATATATTTTTAGGTGGTTCAAATGATAAATTTTAAATGTGTATTTTACCACAAAAAGAACTCAAATGTATAAAATGCACGTAAGTTTATTACTGGTCCCTATAACATACAAGTAAACTTAACAACATTGGCACAAAGACAAAAGCTATTGCAGTAAGAAATGAAGATGAACCTAACTCAAACTCAGGAACACCTGTGGGAACCCAGATAAGACCTATGACAAGGTTAATCTAACCAATTTGTAAGCATCACCTCATTTTCAGCTTCTTTAAAAGACATCACATCATATAAAGTAGCAAACCTAACCACGTGTAACTGGGCTTGTGACACAGAGATACGTCTAGCAGAAGTTCCCCAAAAGTGGGAGGTGACAGAAGCATGAGAGACCCTGCCCTGTCGGCAGAGCTTGCAGGGTCTGGCCCTGCAGTCTCCCAAAGTGAGGCCAGCAGATAGCACAGAGGCAGTGGGACAAGCACTGCGGGGAGCAGATGTAGGCGGCCGCTGGAACGCTGGAGGGGAACACAGGAGTGAACCCTGCATCTCCCAGTCGCGTGGACCTGCACAGCTCTACAGTCCGCCGCAGGCAAGACCAGTGGCGCAGAACCCACAACAGACCTGAGGCCGCAGGCAGGCTGAAAGGCACCTGGAACTCAAGGCAGGATGAGCACCACAGGAGGCAGGACCCAGCACACAGCAAGAGGGAGAGGGCGCTATAAGGACACCAGATGCAACAGGCTGAAACAGAAAGCACTGAGGCAGAGCGTTCATGACAAAGGGTGAGCGGTTACCATGCTGCTGACCACTGACACTCCAGTAACAGCGCCCCAAGATGCACGAAGCAATGCTGAGGGAACTGAAGCAACAGAGAAGTCGGCAGCGATAGCCAGAGAGCTCAGGGCTCCCCCTCTCCACGGACGGGACCACGCAGAAGATCGGCCGGGAAATGGCACCACCAGCCTCAGGCAGCAGTCATCCGGGAGAGACAGCCCAGCCCGCCCAGCAGCAGCGGCACACTGCGCACCTGCCAGGCCATCTCCAGACCACAGAGTAGGCACGAGGTAGCTTCGGAGGCCCTGCATCACATGCTCTCTGAGTAGAGTGACATGCAGTCCAGTTATCAGCACTGGAAGAACCCTAAGAAACTCACACGCTTGAAGAAGTTGCGATCCTGAGAGATGGCCAGGGACCAAGGGAGAAATCACCAGGGGAACATCTAGAAGACACTTACATATGAGAGAAAAAGACACAGTATATTAAAATCTGTGTCTGGAGAGAAACTTATGGCTATAAAGAAGAAAAGTCTTGAGTAGCTTCAGCTCCTACTGGACACTGAAGAAAAGGATGCCAAGCTCACCCCAAGAGGTGTAGAAGGAAAAAAAACCCAGAAGTTCATTAATTAAGGAACTGGAAAAATCAAGAAAACTAAGATGGTTCCTTGAAAAGATCAATAAAACTAACAAGTTCTTAACTAATTTCAGAGAAAAAAAACCACTCAAATTACTAAACTTAGAGGTGAAAGAATTACTACTGCACTTAGAGAAATACAAAGACTACAGGAACAGCGCAAACAAATGGATGACATCGATCAAGTGACTTAGATGCGACAGAGAAGCTGCTAGAAAGAAAAAGGATCAGCACTGCCTCAGTGTACCGGAAGTCTGAGGGCCAACCCCGAAGCCAGCACCCCCAGCGAGGACGTCCGCCTCCGAGGGCTTCTAGGGTAAATTTCACCAAACATTCCAAGAACTGAGACCAAATCTCGGTCTCATCAAACAAAAAACGAAAGAAGAGAGCTACTTTCAAGTTTATTGTAGGAGGCCAGTGCTGTGCCAGTAGCACAACCAGAAAAAGCCTAAAAAAGGAAATTTCAGGCCAACGGTCTCTTCTGCCTACGGACACCGTATCTCCAACTGCACTCACCCCGTGTGCCATGCCGCTTTACTAGGCCACTTGGGAGCCGAGGGGAATTCTTCAACTTGACAGAAGGCACCAAGGACAAGTGCGCTGTGAACGCCGTACTACAGGCAAGCCGAGGCCAGCTCCCCAGACCAAGGCGGCACACACCTGGCCCGAAGCACCAGATCCCTACAGAAGAACGAGGCCATAGCACCTCTGTCATGGAGCTGCAAAGCCACAGGAATCCACTAGCGCTCTGGGAGCTAGCCAAGGGGTTCAGTGTGCACCCTCGGAGCTGCAGGCACTACCGCACAGCTCTGTGGCTGACTCGGCATCTGGGACACAGCCAAGGAAATCTCCAGTGTACTAGCCAATTGGTCTGTGAACTAGCAAAGCTCCAAACTCCTCCCTCTTCTGGAGGCTTCCCGCAGCCTCTCAACCGGTCATCCCAGCCCCAGCACAGCCAAGGCCTGGAGCTGCCCACCACACACAGGCCACACTGTGAGCTGACCCAGTGCCACTCACGGCGGTCTCAGAGTGGACAGCACTGCCGGTCCCAGAGCAGCTCACGTGCTCATCTGCAGCCCACATACCCACCCTGCAAGGGACGGCAGGCTCTTGCAGCCACAGCCCCAGAGGGCAGGGGGTGGGGAGCGGGGGAGCTGGGGGTAGCCTGGAAAACTGCTTTGGGGGAGGGAAACAATCAGGACACGGGCCCCACTGCGAGGCTCCTGGAGCCCTTAGATAGGCCTGACTTCAGACAGAAGGCAATGTGGGCGGCTGCCAGGGCTGGGAGCCGGGGGTGGGGGGAGGCTGGCTGGTGGGCAGGTGCTCCCGAGGGGCAGAGACACTGCAGGCAGCAGGCGCTGCCCCTGCGGCTCTGCCAGCCAGCTACACAAACCCTAGCTGTGTGCACAGCCATTCCCTCCCAGCGAGAAACCAACAGCAGCACACTCATCAGACGGGCAAGCTTACCAAAATCCTTTTGCGATCCTTTTCTGATAAAAACTTCACTGGTGGGTACTTCTGGGTGAAACTGTAACACACGACCAGATTAAAAAGTCAGGCACTGGGCCGGCCAGGTAGCTCAGCAGACTGAAGTGCCTACTCAGGCGGAGTGCAGTGGCCAGGGTTCGATTCCCACCCACAGGGCATGCTGAGACAGTGATGAGACTGGAGGTGTGGTGTGTGTCTGCAATCCCAGCACTTGGGAGGCTGAAAACAGGAGAATCACTACGGGTCTGATCTAGGTAGTGAGGCTCTGTACTGAACACAGAAACAAACAAACAAATAAATCCAAAGAAAAGCCAGGCATCTCCGGGGAGCATGTTCTCCATCCACACCAGGGCCAAGGTCAGACCTAAAACTGCCTTCACCTCCACAGGAGAGCCCAGGAGCCCTGGCTAGTGCTCCCAGGGATCCTGGAAAGCCTGCACCTGCTCCTACAAAGCCACAGGCTTACAGAAGCCAGGAAGGCAGGAGCAGTGCCCTCTGCTAACGCCCTCTCCCACTTCATTCTCCTTCACTGTAGCCACAAGTTCCACATTCCACAGGTGGGGCTCAAGAGTCTCATCCCTGGTGTCCTTCCTGGAGAGGGTAAGGCAGGGCTGACTGACAGAAGAGGCTGCCTGCTATGGGACGGGGACTGGATGGACATAGCATGGGACCCGGCCCACGCCCCTGGACTCTACTTTGTCCTTCATTCAAGCACCTGTCCCAAGGGCCAGGGAGACAGGTCAGTGGGACAAGAGCCACCAAGCACCTGCTCCTGTGAGGCATGGGCACCACAGCAGCCAGAAGCTGGCACGTCTCCAGCTGCCCACAGGACACAGCAGGGCAGGCAGCACCAGAGCCAGCGGGAAGCAAGTGACAGACCTCACAGCACCCAGCCACGTAAAGAGGTCCCATACCCTGAGCTCACACTGTAGCCAGACAGCCTGCGAGCTGCTCTCTTACTTAGAATTTAACTGACCCCTGCTCAGAGACCAGGGGTCTCTCACTGAAGACACAGCAGTAAAAGGAAGCAGATGCACATGGCAGGCTCCCTGTGTCTGCGAGAATCCAACTGTGGAAGGGAAGAATTCACCAGTCTCAGTTGCACTTAATGCAGATAGCCCCGCTCCCCAGAAGTGCTCTAGGACAGCAAAGCCTCCTGCACACCACTGCTACCGTGAGGGGTGCAGCTGGCGCCTGCTCCCCACATGGGTGACGGTGCAGGGGATGGTGAGGAGGGAAGACCTCAGCTGTCCACTCGGGGCTCAACAGGGACACCATGCCGTCCTCTCTAGGTAAGCTACAGAGATCTTACTCTTCCAGCCCACACTGCCCTAAGGGACACGCACATCAAGAAAGCACATTTCTGGCTACAGATGGGTCTGTGTCCATACGAAGGTCTAGCAGGCCATGTGTGGCGGTCAGCATGAGTGAGCTCTGATCTTCCATCTCTGCCCCCGGCTGACCATGCACTTCCTCTTCTGTTTTTTTGTGCCAGCGTTCCCTAATCATCACCTTAATATATAGTACCACCCATGTAAGCTCCCCCCGATCCCCAGGTCCCGAGGGTCCTTGCTTCTCTTCTGTAGCCCCCTCATGTGGAACAATAAAGGACTGACTGATTTCTGTCATCTTTTTGAGACGGGGTCTTGCTGTGCAGTTCAAGCTGGCCTTGAGCTCACATTCTTGACCCCGCAGTGATTCCTGTGCCTCTGCCTCCCGAATGCTGGGATCGCAGGTGCACACCACCACTCTGGGTGCTCATCGAGGACTCTGTTACCTTTTCCCTCTGCTCTATTGTGCCAGGAGCCTCACAGTTACGTTCTACCTTGCTGGCATGGAGACAGACCCCTGATGCTTCTCATGATGGTCAGGAAAGTAAAACCAGAAAACAAGCCCCCCCCCCTCCAGCTCACAGTCTTGGCCCCTGTACCTGACGTTCTGGTTGGACCCCGTTACCAGACAGCCTCCCCCCAGGAGGCCTGGGGCCCGCAGAGGAGCAGAGCCTGGGGGTGGGGAGCAGGGCTTGTGGAGGCTGCAGGGCCGCACCAGCCTGTGCCCTCTGTGCAGGCAGCGTACCCAGGATGACCGCGGTGCTTGGGGGAAAGCCTAGGCGCAAATCCCTCCTCATAATACCTTCTAAGTTAAAAGCAAAGGAATCGCATAAAGCTTTTCTTACATGAGCTCCTATCTGCACACCATAGCCTTAGGGAAGTTATTGTTTTTTTTCATAATCAAATAAGTAGTTTTGTCTAAGGAAAAGAAAATGTCACTGATGGATATTTGGGGGGGGCGAATGTAAACCCTACAGTAGGTTATTTCTTATTATGCACAATTTATTATTATTATTAAGAAAAACTTGAATTCAAGCCACTCAAGTTATGTACCCTTATTAAAGGGACAGTTTCAGGTTCTCTGGCCAGCCTTGTCTCCTGTGAGCACATGGTAAGAAACAAGGGGAGGCTGCTCTTCATGTCTTCCTTTCTGTTCTGGACCTCCTGGCATGGGGTTCCGGGACGCAGACAGGCATCATCCAGTCTCGCCACAGAAGGTCCCGTGTATGCAACATTCCCTTGCTAGGCGCCCCAGGGTGCGGCCACTCCTGTGGGCAGTCCCCACTGGTGCATGCTCTAGGCTTGTGCTGCTGTGCCTGAGACTCTACAGATGACTAATGTGAGTGACAGGACGTGCTGACAGGCGCTACCCAAGGACAGCATCCTTGTGTCACTCAATTGTTCCCTCCTGGCCTAGGCTACACTCAGGAATCTGACGAGCTCTGGTGACAGCTGCAGGGAGTAACTGCACGGGATGACCCTGTCCCACACCGCCTCTGGGTGTGCCCCGGGCTGCCTCGGGGGCTGCTGTGCTCGGGATCCATGCAGGCCAGGGACCAGCTACACACCTTGGCCTTCTCATGAGACAGAGGCTGAGCGGCAGCTTCTCTGTCCTGACTCTGCAGGCACCTGAGCCCACAGGCTCTCAGGCAAGGTTAGACGCTTTCCTTGCCCATCGGTCTGACTGCAGTACAACGTTCTGATCCAAAGGAAGAAAGCACCAGAAGCACCCACGCGAAGTCAGTGCACAGGCCACGATGAACAGGACTCAGGCTGATCTTCGAAGGGCTGTTAGCTAGAACCTTTGGTTGAGATTCAGCAAGGCCTTTAGAAAATAAAGCAAATTAATCTTTTTTTTTTTTTTTTTTTTTTTTCCCCCCGGCAGGAATCTACTGCTTCCATCAGAAAAAGTCCTAACTTAGCCTTTAGGGAAGAGTCTGTCTTGCAAAGGTTCCAGCATAACGCCCACTCACACAGGTCACACAGACTTTCACAATGAGCTCAACCGAGATGAATTCAGCTTGGATATGGGACACATAGCCAGTGTACGTGCACATACCTTTTTTCCAAATCTCTGATTTTTTCTCTCAGTGGCTCAACAATCTAGGATAATAAGAAAAAAACAGTTTTAAAACAAAAACACAGTATTCTGCTGCTTGCAGCCCCTTCTGATGTCAGGTGAGTACAACGCGATATAAAACAGATTTTCACTTCCTGTACAAACTCACCTCTAGCCCCACACTGAGACAAGCCCCTCAGACCTCGGTGTCAGAATCAAGCAGGTAAGCATCAGAGGCTGGCAGGAGCCTTTGCGCGCACCCACCTGACCAGGACACAGGCAAAGGGGCATCAGCTCCCAAGGACAGGTGGGTCAACACTGCCCACCTCCGCAAGCCCCAGAGATTACCTGAGCATGCTCACAGAGGCTGCCCGGCTGGCTCCTGCCACTGTCCTGGTGTTATGGGCACACAGGCCGCAGGCTGAGCCCTGCCCCATGCCACTACCTGTCATGCACCTGCCCAGGAAGAACAGCGGCCAAAGCCCAAGCTTCCCCAGTATTTGTCCTCCAAGCCACATGTGCTGAGGGGCCCGGCTGCACCTGCATGGGCTCATCTCTAACCCTTGGCGACTGGTGTGCCGCAGACGGTGTCCAGCCCAGCGGAAGGGCTAGCGGCTGGACAGGCAGGGCAGACCCACACCCTACAGTGGGCCAGAGGGTACGTGCCAGCCCTTAGCCTTCGCCGGCCTTGGGCCCTTCTGCCCTTGCATCTGCCCAGGCGGCACTGGTTCTGGGCGCAGGGCTTGTAGGTCACACTTTCCATTCTCTAGGACAGTCTGAAAAGTTAGTGAAAGCTAACTGTAGTTGCCTTTAGGGCGGACTCGTTTGAATGTGTCACACCTTTATAAAAATGGATCAACGTAAGGGAGACTGCATGTACAGGACGACAAAGTCTCTTCTTACGGGAATGAGGTTTTGAAGTGGTTTCCCAACTGGGGAACAGCACAGGCAAAGGAAGGGAAAATGACAAACACGTGGACAGGCGGACCCAGAAGAGACGAACCTCTTCGATCTTGCTTTCAATCTTCAGCTCACTGTTTTCCTGGATAGACCTGTTGAGCAAAAAGCTACAAAACTGAGATCAACTGAAAGGCTTTGGGACTTAAACATCATTTCTGCACAAACTAACATCATACAGATCCCAGGCCACCACCCCACTGGTGCCAGTCCTGTGTGCCAGTCCCTACCGGCAGAGGGCGCACAGGGAGGAACACACTTTGTTTCACCAAGTGATGGTTTCCATTAAACCAAAATAACTTCATTTTCACATTACCCCCAAGAGGGGGCTTTAAATTAGAAGCAGGAAGCTGCCTGCAGGAGTGTATGCTTCTCTGTGCGGGTTAAAGCCAATGGAGCTTTTCCAAGAGCAAACAGAGCTCCTTTAATGGGTCCTTCCACCCCACCTAGCCACACACGGCTGTCTTTGTGGGAGACACAGGCCAGGCAGAGTCATCCATGACCGCCCCACCCCTGGCAGAGCCAACACCACAGGAAAAGCCACAGGGGGTAGGGGAGGGACAAGCGCCCACCTCCACCCCACAGCCCCTGTGGCAGCCCCTGTGGCAGCAGCACGGGAGGCCAAGCCTGCACTTGGGGAGCGTTCTCTCACCAGCAGCGCCAGGAGGCAGCAGTGGGCAAGCATCTCCACTGGAACACCCTCCCAGGGGACCCGGGTTTTCTCTGGGTTCCCTCTCACCGGGAGTGCTCATTCCTCTGCTGACTTTTACAGGGGGTTGTTTGTAAACTTGGCAGAGACAGCATCGGCATTCAAGTTTTATGGGTACTTGCCCTACTCTGAAAAAGCCCAAGTCGTGCACATTCTTGCTGGAAGCCCAGCCCTAGGGCACTCGGTGTGCTGAGCATCTTGGCTGAAAACCCAAACACTGACTGCAAAAGGCCCCAAATCCATGATCTGACGCCACAGGTAGAAGGCTGCGCAGGAGATGCAAGGGACAGGGTCACAGACAATGCACAGGAACTCTGTCCAGGCCTGGACCATCCTGAAGATGGCTCCTTTTCCCCAATCCAAAAAGACCCAAACATTCTGGTCCCTAACATTTCAGGAACAGGAAAGTCCCTGGGGCTCTAGAGCTGCCTCCCCTCAGACAGCTGGCTCCCCAGGGTGCAGTCCCATACCAATTGAGAAGGCAGCTCTAGTCCAGCTAAGGAGGGCAGCAAGGGGTGGTGACATGGGGCACGCACCTGGGTAAGGCTGCAGGTCTTGTAGGGAGGGTAGCGCCAGCCCAGCAGGGCTCTCAGCCCCTGAAGCTGTTTTCCCACTAACCCAGCACACTGAGACCCAGGTGACAGAGTGTGTGCTAAAACCCAACCAGGGCACCAGGTAAGACACTTACCTCATACCAACGAAGTTGCCCCAAACAGCTGGAAGAGAAAAGAAGAAAGTCAGTACTTACACTCAAGGATTCCAACTGAAAAGAACTTTAACTTTTAACCAACATTTTCAATCTTACTGAGAAAGCAAAGTGAGTTTCAAGGCAATGAAGCACCCTTTTCGGGTTGTGGAGAAGTCAGTCCTAAAAATCAAAAGCTTGAGTCCATCTGCCTCTGTGGTGCTGGGCCTCAGGGTGCCAACCTGAAGGATAACTGCAAAAGCCGCAGGACACTGTTTGGAGGGACCCCGGGAAGCCCCCAGTGGGTGCCTGCCACCTCTCCCTCTGTGACAGGCCCCGGCACAAGGCGTCACCTGCCCATGCTCAGGTGCACGCAGCACTGGCGGAGATCAGCCTCGCCAGCTGTGCATGCGGACCACACCCAGTAAAACAAAGGGAGTGAGTTTTACTCACTGAAAATTCAAAACCCAAATGCCCCAATATGCCACTTCGTCGCTGTGCTGCCATCACGCAGGGTTTGTGTGTAGTTGCCCACTGGAGCCTCATGCACTCCCAGGGCAGTTTCTGGAGCTGGTCACTGACGATTACGGGGTAGATGCAGGCAACCTGCATCCCAAGGTGAGCAGGAGAACGAGGCTAGCTGGCTGCTGGAGCTGTTGCCCCTCCCTCGCTGTCTGTCTGGAAGGTTCTCTGCCACATGCCACTCTGCCTTGGACCCAGCTGAACACGGACTGAAACCTCCAGTAACTGTGAGCTAAAGAAAAGGAACCTTTCCTTCCTTTCTTTTGGGTGTTGGGCATTTGTCCCAGCAATGAGAGAAGAGTAACAGACATACCACACATGGAATTTCACGTGGAAACTCGGTTCCACGTATAGTTGCTAAAATACTTCATAACCACCTTCGGGCTACCTGCGTAGGAAGCAGATGAGTACCACTGCTTAGGTTGGGCAACACCCCCCACAGTCATGTATACGCAAGCACGCCGCACAGAGGGAGCCCCCCAATCCAACAGCTGACTTGCTCCTGGCCCCAAGGACTATGGATAAGGGACACTGACACAATAGTGCTTGGCCAAGTCACTTAGAAAGCACAAAAGGCCTCTTTCATAAAGACACCTCTGCAGTGACTCTGGTTCCTAACCTTTGGTTTGCAGTCTGCTTGGCCACTGAGTGGTTACTGAGTGCTTCCTGTGGCCCAGGGCTCCTGGGTGCAAGGACGGAGGGTGAGGCACAGGAACAGACAAATGAACGGCAGGAAGGCCCCGGACACCCAGGCTGCAGGCGTGGCAGGGCCCTGGGGTCAGCACCCATCAGCACACATCTCTGCCCACCACCCTCCTGCACACAGTAGGGGTTTAAGTACAGCTCATAAGCAGTTTGGTAGCGTCCTCCTCCCAAGACAGCCCTGCACAGGGGCGCAGTGCTGATTCCATAAAAGCACGTCTCTCTCCAAACAGAGCAAACTATCAACAGAAAGAAAGAAGCGGTAAAGAAAAAAACGAATTGCAGAACTCAAGCCCACACAAAATCATCACCCACTAAGGAACACAAGGAACATTCACACCTGGGCCCGGCGACCTCCCAGCAGCGCTGCCAGGAAGGCCACGTTCACATGCCACAGCTCACCATGGCCAGGCAGGCCTAGGTGACATTGCTGGCTCTACCCTCTTGACGGTCCGTGCCCACTGTCCTCAACGCCTGTCCAGTGCTGCCCCATACCCGGCCCACTGTGCCCTCTGGAGCAGCTGCTGAGTGGAAGCTGCTGGGTCCTGGGGGGCAACCCCACTCCTGCCCACACCAGGGCCTGGACCACAACAGGCCTGGCACTCGCTTAAGCCTGGTTACATGCACGCATGCCACCCTCAGCAGAGCCCACGTGCAGGGAGCTGGCAGGGCACCCGCTCAGCATCCCTGGCCCCTCTGCGTCGTCGTCAGGATAAGCTCCAAGGCAGAGTGCTGCGTGCAGCCAGTGCGGCACCCCAGGTCTGATGGCTGCTCTGCCTTGGGAGGAGCTCTGCTTTGCGCCTTTTCTGTCCTGCAGAACTGCAGTGCCAGGCTTGGGCACCTTTCTCAGCCCCCACACATAAGGTGGGAAATGTCCACGCAGCACGACGCTTGCTGCTCAGAAATACACCCACAAGGACCATGAGACCATCAAGTCTCAAGTTCAAATGCTCACATGAGGAGCTGCTGCTGGCTTCTGGAGCTGGGTGGTTATCTTGCTTCCAAAGAAATGCAAAAGCTGTCAGCCCATACTTCCTCCCTTGCCATCTGCTCTTCAAGGCAGTGCTGACCCATAGGCAGTGTGATGGACAGAGGGGATCCTGATGGCAAGGCCAGCCAGGGGAGTTCTCCCGGGGGCAACTGGCTGCATCCCTGGGATGATGGGGTCAAGCAACGACACCTAGGTCCAGCGGGCCAAGTGGTGCACAGCTGCTGCCAGAACAGAGGGAACCTAAGACGGGAGGACCAGGCTTTGGGAACTGGCTGTGTGTGTGCAGCGAGGCAGACACAGGACATAGACCAGGGGCAGCTCAATCCCAGCATGTGTTTATGGGGCCTCTGTGAGCAGTCAAGAGTCCATTCGTGCAGAAAGGCTCCCCAGGAGGACAGGGACAGCGGGGCAAGGCTGGGCACTTGGGGACCTGAATTTCCTGTCCAAACATAAACACGGCACTGCCACCAGCCAGTACCCTCACTGGAAACACTGGGACAGGCCACATGGAACTTGCAGATTTGAAATGCATGCTCTTGCATAATAAGATACTGTGGGAAGGGTCCTGATTCCAAACAAGGTTCATGTATTGTATACACCTCCGCACACAGCCGGAAGGCAGTCTCATACTACAGCTGCAGTAATTTTGTCATGAAGTTTGAGTACACAGAGCCATAGAGCAAAGGTGCCATCTCAGCCGGATGGGCAGGCAGCCTGCAGCCTGGGCCTCAGTGGGCCCAAATCGGAAACTCGGCACTCACTGCTGGCCAAGCAGTCCTGTCCTCACACTCATGTCTGTACCATGCTAGACAGTAAGACTACCACATACTGTGAACACAGGCTAGCTGAGCACCACAAGGACCCTGCAAGTTTCTGATTTGGGAGCTTTTAGGGTCCCCCAAAGAAACATGGCAGTGCTAGCTCATTTGGGAGTCCTGCCCACAGAAAGTGAGTGTGGCTGTCCTTTCCCGGGACGTCCTGCAGCGAGCATGACACAGAGCCTGCAAGGCCGCAGGGCCCACCCTCCAGCCTGCAGATCCACCCAGAGCTAACCCTCTCCCTCCCGAGCCTCCTGAGTGCCCGGCCCCTCCTTGGCAGTGAGTGTCAGGTCTGCCAACACAGGGAGCCCGGGCATTACCACTGGCTCCTGTGCCACCCAACAGAAGGTCACCTGTGCCCAGGAAAGACACCTGTGCCCCCTGGCTCGATCCCCAACAGTTGTGTAACTCTTCCTGGAAAAGCTCTGAAGCGGCACAGGAAAGCTTTTGCGCAAAGCAGGTGAGAATAGGCATTATTCTCCTTACAGGAGAAGCACTGAGCACTGGGTTCCCTGACCAAAAGGCTCAACGAGAAGACATTGTTTCCTTTTCTCTGCAAACTTGAAAGACAGGCATAGGGAAGAAGGCATCTCAACTCGAGGAGCAGGTGCCAGGGGCCAGCAGTGTAAGCCAGGAGGCTACTGGTCCTCGGCCTGCAGGACCTGCATGTGAGCCAAGAGTACACAAGACCGAGAAGGCAGCAGAGAGCAGGTTTCCAGACTGGGCTCCTCTGTGACGTCTCCATGGCCCTGCCCCACCCGGGTCAGCCGGCCTGCCCTCTAGAGCCGTGGGTCCCTGCGCCAGCGCCCCATCTTCCCACAGCTTAGCTAACTAAAACCCCTGCTTGGCTGGGGTGTCTCCTTCTCAAGCTGCCACAGTAACCCGGAGAGGGGCTGAGGTCACGGGGTTCTGCTTTATCTGGTATCTGCAGTGGACCAGCTGTCTCAAGAACTGACCGGTACAAAAGCGGTCCCACTGCACTTAGTGTCTCTGGCAAGGGCCTCACATACTGTGGCAGCATGAGGCCGGCTCCTCGACTCTGGACACTGTGCCCCCAGGAGCACCGCACAGCAACTCCCACTCCTCAGAATTCACTCCTCCTCTAGAAGTCTGTTACACCAGCAGAAAACAGACAGAGATGCTGACGAACATCCTAGGGAGGGGATTCGGGCCCCAGGACCCACTTTTTGAAAGTGCAGAAAAGAGTTTGCAGAAAACATCTGGGCCCTTAAAATTCTTTATAGGTAAAACCCAATTTAAGAGAGAAGGGCAACTTAGTAAGTCAATGTTTGCTCTCTACAGAGTCAATGTTTTGCAGTCAGTCAATGTTTTGCTTTTCACAGCTCTGTGTGGTTTACTTTATTCCAAAAGGAAGTCTAAGGGACCCAGACAAGACGTTCCTGTGCACGCACACTGTTATCTTCATGTCCAGCCACGTAAGCAGACGGTACGACAAGATTTTGTGCTGTGTGGAGGATCCAGCTGGCCTGTCCAGTCTGGGCAAGGGCAACGCAGTGACACAGCTTTCAAAGGAGCCAGTGAATCCTCCAAACCAGTAACATAAGAGCCAGAAACTCAAAGGTATCAATGCTTGTGACCTTACTGGAAAAGCCCTGTGGAGAGGAGACCCCTCCCCTGGGAGCCTGCAGAGGACAGACACACAGCTGCCACAAGACCTGCTTCACCTGCGTCCCCCACCCAGCACCCGCAGCTCTCAGCCTTGCGTGATATGTGAGGTGGCGGTGGGGTGGGGCGCAGTGCAGGTCAGCACCGGAGCAGGAGGCACAGGCACCAGTGCCCTCTTCCTGCTCTAGGAGGACACAGCAGGAAGACAGTGGGAAGGTGGCCACCAAGGTCCTCGGAGGGAGGGAACGTCTTCACCTTGGGCTGCCATCCGCCAGCGCCCTGATCCCATTAGCGTCCCCCAGGGAAATCCCAGGACAACACTACTTAAGGAAACAATTTCACAAAGCCAAAGGGCATGAAAGGTATCAAAAGGTAAGACTGCATGTGATCACAGCAGTAACTTCCAAATGTTTTCACAGAGAGGTTCAGATAAAGTGCATCCAAAGTAGAGCAGCAGGTCACCACCAGTCACAGTAGTGACCGGGGAGTCTCACAGAGGTTCCTGGGCTTCACGTCTTCCTCTTCCTCTGGAGAAGGCTGACAGTTCAGAACCATTCATGCATCTGGCCCATCCCAGGGCAGCTAAGCAGGAGCCCCGGGAGATCTGGGAGCAGTGGGAGTGCAGAGCGCTCCGGGTGCAGCACCCAGGCTCTTGCTCTGCTGATGCACTCCCTGGAGCCTATGGGTGTCATGGCAACTCCCAGCCTGCTGCCAGGGGACTCTCCCTGAGTGAGAAGGGGTCAGGCAAATTCCAAGGGCAAACCTCGCACCAGCATGGTGCCCAGAAAGCAAGCGTGGTGTTTGGAGCCTTGGTGTGAGGCTGGGTGCCTCACTACCGGGGCCTTTGGCTTGGGTCTTCCTTTCAGCAGAAAAACAGCAACAGAAAGGAAGACGCTGGCCTGGATATCACCACAGCGAAAGCCCAGGGCTCAGAGCTCATGAACACTACCAGATAGGACACCTCTACCCTTAAGAGCTGAAGGTGGGAAGAGGCTGGCTTCAACCTCCACTAAATGGTTGATTTTGCTTTGATTGTGTGTTCATGTTTAACAACTAAGCTACATGAAATGGAAAAAAAAAAGAAAAGGAGAATCAGTGATCAGCTGCTGCTGGAGGGTGGAAGGAGTAGACCAGGGCTGTAGACAGACACGATGTGGGCAGAGGGGATGGGGGCTTCACAGCCAGAGGGCATGCAAAGCAGGACAACTGCTACCTAGGATGGTCAGGCTGCAGCCCTCTCCTTGCCCTGTTCAGGGACTATGGCATCCAGACCAGGAGGCTCCAGCAGGAGATGCGGCTCTGGGAAGATGGGGCCAGCAGCTCTAAGTCTCCACACAGAAACAGGAGCACAGGGTCTGGGGGCTTCAATGCGGAAGGGAAGTCAGGTGGAGGAAAGCAGCTGCGGTGACCAGGCAAAGCGGTCACCAACAGAACACAGGTACGGGGAGCAAGCCTAAAACATCAGCACCCCGGAAGGCTAAGGCAGGAAGGTTGCAAGTTCAAGCCCAGGCTGGTAGTCACTTGGTGATTTACCAAGATCCTAACCAAAAATTAAAAATGACTGGGGATGTGGCTCAGTGAAAAGGGCCTAGGTTCAACTCCAAGTTCCATAAAAAAAAAAAAAGGAGAAGCACAGAGGGGAAGAGAGAAAGAAAGGGGGTAAGGGAGAGAAAGAAACTGCTAAAAGTTGGAAGGAAACTACTAAAACTGAGAAATGATAGCAAAAACAATTCTTTTTTTTTTTTTTTTTTTTTTCAGTACTGGGGATTGAATTCAGGACCCTGTGCTCTCTCCCTGGCTCCCAAAAACAATTCTAAATCCCTGGAAGAGTATAAATACAAAGACAAGCAAAAGTCTAGGAAGTAGTGCTAGACTTAAAACACTGGAAACTCGGAGCTAAAGGACCAACACCTTTCACAGGAGCAGCGCTCTGGTTTGGATTGGGCCACGGAAGCTGAGCCACTGGGGCTGGGGACCCAGTGGGGGCTCCATGCACCATGTGCTCCCTGACAGGGCACACCGGGCTGCAGGGGCTAAAGCAGCAGCCCAGGTGCCAGCGAGCCCTAAACCCAAACAGTCTCCTGGTCCATCTAGGCTGGACCTAGATCAGGTAGTGCACCATGGCAGACAAATGTTAAGTTGTCTAGGGAGAAAATGGGAGAGGAAGAAATAACCGAAGAGCAACCCAAGAAGATCCCAGAACTGCTAAGCACATGTTTCTGGGCTCCACAGTATCTCAAAAGCTGGGAAGACACAGCACTAAGACTCAGCACAGTCTGGATCAGGCATGGGTGCCTCCCCCAGGGGAGGCTGTATTCACTTGCTAGAAGAGTAACATTGGGATTTCTCCCTGTAGCTCAGGTCGGTGGAGGGGGGTGGAGGGAGGGCACCCCAGAGCATCCCCACAGGCTCGCAGCTGGCAGCAGGATGTGTGCAGACAGAGCAGGCCTGTGCACAGCTGGGCCACCACGCACAGAGAGTAAGGGCGAGCAGTCCCAGCAAGTGCAGGGCCGAGGGACAGTCAGAGGGGAGAGCCCACAGTCCTCTAGGAAGAAGAGTAGCCTGAAACTTAGAAATGCCTCACTCCTTCCCAGCCCCGAAGGGACTTTGCTCTGGAACTCTGCACCATCAAACCATCAAGTTGAGGGGGAAAGGGTGCCTCCAGGCAGCCTCAAAATTCACCACCACCCCAACCTAACTGGTAGGGAAAGGGGAAGTCAGGCAAGTGGGCCCTGGCAGGCAGCTCCAGGACAATCCTAGGCAACAGGAGGATGGCCTAGATCCGGGCAAAGGCAAGGCCACTAGGCCAAGGGTGTGGAGCTACGTGACGTAGGGCACAAGGACGTTTCTCAAAAGGACTGAAAAGTCAATCATTAGCTCTGCAGAGAACAAAAAGTAACGTAGTAACGGCTCACTATAAACAGCTCTGACAGTCACCCACAGAAACAAACGTTGGTGTCAAAATCGCACAGCATGCACGAGTGGAAAGGGACAGAAGAGGAAAGCACAGAGTTGCTCAGAACTTCCGTCCTATCTGGGCATGCACAACTGAGAAACTCAAGTGCATGCTTCTGGCTGGGGACAGTGAAGGGAGGCTGCAGGGCACGGCTGACCACACACCTCAAAGGGACGCACCTGCTGCTAAGGGACAAGCTGTCCCGCCATTCCATGGGGTTTCCACCTGGCTAACGCAGAACTCAATGGGACTGGTTCCACGGGGCAGTGCTGCCTCATTAAGTGCCACCACACTGAGGAAACTCAAGCATGGGTAAGAACTCCGGGGCAGCAAAGCCTGTGCAGTGGACTGGCTGTGGTCACTGTCCCCCATGCCCACACTGCAGAAAGGCAGGCCAAGAAGACTCTAGAGCCTTGCTCTCCAGGCAGCAGGGCTGTTTATAGACATAGTGTAGATCACAGACTTTAACGGGGGCAAGAAATTAAGAGATTCTCCACAACAGTGCATTCTTGATGTGCTGAGGCCCTAGTAAACGCTCCAAGATGTGTCTCCCTGCAAACCTGCCCATATGGCCCATGGCTGGCGGTCTCAGGACACGCCCTACCCTACCTTGAGCTCAGCACACGCCCACCCTGGCTCCTGTCCTCCCGGCCCAGAGCCCACTCCAGCTCACGCCCAAGTCCTGAGGATGCCTGCACACCGGTTCCCACTGCAGCTCTCACCTGGATGACACCCCAGCTTCAGGACCACCTCCTGCCTGGCAATGGTTCTCTAAGTGGTGTCTTCAGGCCTAGTGAACCAGAACTCTGGTGAGTGCCAGAGAGCCAAAGTATGAAAACCCCTGCCAGCGACTCCACGGATACTCTTGTGGGAGACGCTTTATGGTAGCACTCTGCACCCCCACGGCCAGCCCTGGAGTTCGCCAGCCCTGGTGGGGAGCGTCCTATGGCATGGCTTCATAAATCCCAACCTATGAACCCCAACTTGGGTTTGAGACATATGCCCCCAGAACCAAATCAACACTGGCAGCTGGCCAGGGGCCGGAACTTGGTCAGTACTCAAACAGGCTCTGCAGTTATCGTCTGCATGACCTCACTTGGTATGACCACAGTACCCATGCGCTGGTTCGCTGGGATTTGGCTCCTCATTGCGACCCCGGCCCTAAGACGTGAGTGACACCTGCACACCCCGGTGAACACTCCACAAACTTGCACATCACTGCCAAATAACAGTTCCTTCTCTTCCCACTGGGACCCCTTCCTCAATCCCCGCTCCCGTCAGGCTGGTAAAATACTCAGTACACTCCGGGCACCGTCCCCTGGCTGGCGCTACGGCGGCTCTGCGGGCTCAGACCAGGGGAGGCCACCTTCGCGCACCGACCCGGCGCGGCCAGCCAGCTCCAGGTGGCGGCGGTCCCCCTCCTCCCCTCCGGAGCTGGGACTCCGTTGAGCGCGGCTTCGGTGCTGCGCCACGAAGCACGGGGCGCCGTCTCAGCATTACTTACGGCACCCGGGCGCTCCAGCCGGACCGCCTCCTGCCTCGACCTCCCGTACTGGCCTTCCCTCCACCTAGGGGGACACCTGGCGGGGTGTCGCGGGCCCGGCCTGAGTGAACACTGAGCCCGGAGCCCGGCGACGTGGACAGCCGGGCCCCGCAGGACCGCCAGGCCCGAGCGCGCGGAGACCTGACCGGGACCGCTCCCGCCCCGCCGCGAGGCCACTCACAGGCGACGTAGGCGAGCAGCGCGAGGCCCAGCAGCAGCTTCATCCTCCGGCGGCTGACGGCGGACCCAAGGCGCACTAGCGCCTGACTCACCATGCCCTAACGCGGGCGGCGCGCACAATGCGCGCCGACGCCGCGCTAGCTGCCGGCTTCCTCCCGGCCGGACTTCTGCGCACGCGCGGCCCGCCCCGCCCCGCCCCGAGACCCCGCCCCCACTTCCCCACCCACCCCCGCCGGCTGCGCAGGCGCAGTGGTCCCTGCTCGCCGAAGTTTCGGCCGAGGCGCTGAGGCGTGGTCTCCAGGCGAGGTTCCACGGCCGCGCTGCCCTCGCGGCTTAGGAGTCTGTGATCACGGTGTTGCCTCAGGTTCCGGGCGGGACTGTGACCTGCGTGGAAGGAGGCCAGCAGGGAGGTCCCAGGCCGTGGGCGACTCGCCTCTGACTGCCAGCCTTGGCCCCCTGCAAAGACTTGTCTGAGTTTCATTTTTGGCCTCTTTAGAGACCTCCAAGAAGAATCGAGGGGCTGGGGAGATGACTCAGTAGAATAAGTGTTTCCCTGGCTCGTGCAAGAAGAATCGAGACCCAGCCCGCGGAGCTGCGGAGCGTGCGGTCCCCGCCTTTGAACCTCCGCGCGAGGGCTGCGAGCCTGGCGCAGTCCGCCCCACCCAGCGCACGGCGCAGGCTCAGCGGGCGGCCAGGAAGCCCCGTGCCTGTCCCCGCGGAGGCCGGCGACGGCACACCTGGCCTGGGGGGCGCTTGAGTGCTGGGCTCTGAGCCCCGCAGGCTTTGCGACCTGTGGGCTTGGGGTGAAGCTGAACCGCAGAGGATGCGCGAAGCTTCGAGGATGCCCCCTCCCCGGCCACGTCGGCCAGGCTGCCTGGCAGGCTCCAGCGCAGCAGGTTGTAGGCGGCGTTCCTGTGATGCTGTCTGTCAGTTCCTACAGGCTAACTTGTGCACTGTGGGCCCTCTGCAGACTCCCCGAACCCACCCTGCGGGTCGAGCGGTTTTCCTATGCCCGGCTCGGCCGCTCCCGCTCCGGTGCCGTTGATGCCATTTGCACTGCCTCTAGAGTGCCTGCTGTGACTCTTGCCACCCAAAAAGCTGTTGGTGTCCTTGGAGCTGACTTCCTGGTCACTTCAGCCCAGGCCTCAGAGTGAGGAAGCAGAAGTGCACAGCAGTGGCAAGGAGGGGCTGGCGGGCCCTCGCTGCTCCGGAAACCTTGGCGCAGGCGGCCCTCCTCCGCGTTATACCCTGACAAAATTGACTCCATTTTGTTGCCCTTCTAACCTCGCCCTGTTCCTGTTCTGTATGCGCCTTCCCCTCCCAACTCCCTCACCCCTGTGACCCGAGCCTTATCTTGACGGGCATCTGCACCCCTTCCATATTTTTGAGTGTCTTGACGAACTCTGTGTACTTGCGACCCCACACCCCACCCAATGCTGAACTAATGATCCTGCCACTTTACAGGAATCTCCCACCCCTCGCCTGCTTTTGTGGTTTTTAAGCTTAAATAGTGATCTCTAAATGCTTGGCATCTCTCGGTGCTGGACACGAGAGTCCGCCGCTGGGTACCAGCTTAAATAAAGCGCTTCTTTTCTTTTTGGACTTGCATAATGAGAAAATTAACAAGCAGCTTTCAAGTTCACAGAGCGTCGTGCCGCAGTCACCACAGTACTGACCACTGGAGCTCTGGAACTTACCACAGGAGCAGCCTGCATCCCTACCTTCATCCCTCGAAGTCTCCTCCCAGCCTCCAGGAGCCAGGCATTGCTGATTCCTGAGCACCTGCAGTGTTTGTGTTTCTGCATCTGGCTTGTTTATCCTAGACAATATGCTCCAGGTTCACCATGTCCCCTCCTCGGCAGGAGTTTCTGAAACTGAATAATATTCTTTCCAAGCATGATCATGCCCTCTTTGTCCATTCCTGAGTCAGGAAGCACCGAGTTCCCCCTCCTTTTGGCTACTGTGAATAAAGGCTTTTGGAGCCCGTGCCCGCTTCTCTTCCTGGGATGTGGACCCGGAAAGGGGCTTGTGGGAGCTGCCACAGGCAAGCGGAGTTTAATTGTGGGCGGGAGCTCTGCTTTCCTCAGGCTGTGCTGGATTGTGCTGCGGCTGACTTCACTCCGTGGGGCAGCGAAGTTCCCCCCACCCCCCATCCCCGTTGGGTTTGTGGCCCACGTTGTTTGTGGCCCAGGTTACCTTCACCCCTGGAAAGGAAGGCAGGGCTTGGGATGCCTTCCTGGGCCAGGGGGTGTCTGGGCCTGTTCACAGGCTGTGTGGAGCAGGACAGGCTGTCTGAGTGATTGAGGAGCTTTCTAGGAGGAAGACTTCCAGGGAAAGGAGAGCATGGACCCCTCATTCTCCTTTTAACGACCTGCCTGGTTAATCACCATTTGTACTTACACTGCAGCCTGCTGGTCAGACTTACAGCCCACATTTGGACATAGAGCGCAGGATCGTGACCAGCAGTGTGGCTTTATGGTGGCTTCTTCCCCAGTACAGTGCTGTGCTATCTGCTGATTGTGCCGCGCAGCACGGGTCTGTAGTTTTATGATCTGCTACACATTATAGTACTACATGTGCGAGAGATGCAAGCAAAAGCCATCATCAAATTGCGGCATTCCAGGCCAGGTGTGCTGGTGCAGGCCTGTAATCCCAGCACTAGGGAGGCTGAGGCAGGAGGATTGTTGTGAGTTCAAGACCAGCCTGACCTACAAAGTGAGCTTAAGGCCAGCCTGAACTGCACAGTGAGACCCTGTCTCAAAAAGACAAAAAACAAAACAAACAAATTGCTACATCCCTTGCCCGTTTCTCTGTCCTGAATGTTGTGATGCACAGACATATTTGACTCATTTATCGACGTTCATTTATAGGGATGCTACTTGGCTGTTCAGTGGGGAGCATCTGGCCTTGGACAGAGGCAGCCTCGGGAAGTAGCAGGCAGGAGTGTGTCATTGCTGAGAAAAAATACCCTCCTCCCAGAGTTAAGGAAGGAAAGGTTTGTTTAGCTTAGAACCTGAGGAAGTTTCAGCCCATAATCAGCTGGCTCCAGGGCAAGGTGGCATGGTGCAGGGTCGGTCAAGGCAGCAAAAGACAGCAAAAGCCACAAGAGCAAAGTGCAGGGAGAGCAAGCTTTTTCCTTCCCTTTTGTTGCACGCAGGACCCCACCATGCCAACTCCCCATTCTAGTCTCCCACGATCTCAGAAATGTTTACAAAGTGAGGAAGTTGGGCCCCGGCTGGATCACTCAAATTTCTACCTTTCTCAGGTTGACACAGTGTATTAACCATTATGGTGCCTGGAAGGGAAGGCTCCACAGGGAACCACAGGCTGTTGTCTTGTCTCATTAGAGGAGCCCCACGCAAGCAAGGCCCAAAGGTCTCCAGAGGCCATGGCTTCCCCGTGCCCTGGTCAAGAGGCACTTTCTCAGCTCCAGCTGTGCTTTTCTTTTTTCTTTTTTATTTCATGGAAGGGTCTGCAGGGTGTTCAGGGTCTCAGTACTAGATCGGACTGGTAGTGATCCCCCTTTTTACAGCCTCCTGAGAGCTGGGATTATAGGTGTGCAGCAGCACGCCCAGTCTCAACTGCTGTTTCAGTGCTCCCCAGGATGGGTTAAATCCCCTAGGCCCCTAGGCCTCTTTAATCCTCTGAGCTATTTGGCTGGCCCATCAGCTGTGCTTCTTGACCTCGACCTCTACTGGAACCAGGTAGGTGCACACCAGCATGGCTTCCAGCTTCCTGTTAGGTTGTACCCTAAGGAGGCTGTGGTCAGGAGCTGGATGGTAAGTGGGAGGTGCTCCACCTTTGGCTGGTTCACCACGGCTCTGGCAAGTGGCTGCTGGCACCCACTGTGACTGCAGGGGACAGGTGATCCTGACTCCAGGAACCTGAGATTCTGCGGGTCATCAGGTCCTCTCTCCTGCACTGAGTAGAGCTGCTGACTGCCTATGTGCCTTCCCAGCTTCCGGTCTCTGGAGGACACACCTATTTCTCTCACTTCTCCACAATCCTTCTTCTTCCTCTGGCTTTTCTTGAGCCTGCACACATCTTTGGGGCCAAACCTCTATGCTCAAGTTCTCCTGTTTAACGTGC
The DNA here is from genome assembly GCA_004027165.1 of Ctenomys sociabilis. Lineage (NCBI taxonomy): Eukaryota > Metazoa > Chordata > Mammalia > Rodentia > Ctenomyidae > Ctenomys > Ctenomys sociabilis. The sequence goes on along the minus strand of PVKA01001985.1, from coordinate 14,814 downwards.
TGTGCAGCAATATTTCAGACCTTGCTGGTGCATTTCTCTCTAGGAATTTTGAATGAGACGCTTGGTCTGGGTTCTTTCCCAACTTGCCTGGCATGAAGCCAACCCTTGCCAGCGGCCAAGGTCCCAGCTGGTCTTCTGCTGGTGACCGCAGGTGGCTATAACAGCCGCACTGCAGTCTCTCGGGTGCATTACTCCTGGTCCATGGTTTGCAGGAGAAGACAGTTAGGGACAGTGCTTGCCTCCCTGAGCTGTGTGGCTCCTGCATAAGGGAGACATGAAATGCTAGCAGAGGCTGAGACACAGATGGGTTTCATTGGTAGCAGTGTGAGTAACCCTGAAATTGCAGGTCGAACATTCCCTCTCTGAGGGATTTTTAAAAAGTGTATTTTAAGGAACAGTTTTAGCTTCACACAAAAACAGAGAGGGAATGGTGTAGGGCTTTCCCATCGCTGCCTACACCCTGTGCCTGGTCTTAGCATCTTGGTTCTGATGCGATGCTCTTCCCTCTGTGTCCAAGTTCACACATCCAACATACTTATGGCTGTACTCTCCTGGCTGGGCTTCTACAGAGCTCTCCTCACTGGGCTGCTCAGCTAAAGAGCCACTACCCCTGCTCCTGGGGAGAAGCACCCTGCACCACCCACATGAAGGGTGGGGACATACATGAAACAGGGGCTTGTCTCCTCTCTCTTATTATTCATCATTCAGGTTGCTATGCATTGGTCAGTATTTATTCGATACCTTGAGTCCTTATTGTTGTAACTCAAAAATCAAATGACAATGGGACAAGTCCAAAAATTTGAAGCGCTTTATTTTAGCTGGTACCCAGGGGCACCCTCTGAGTCCAAGAGACAGAGAGGAGCCCTGAGTGTAGAAATGAGTAACCATTTAAGCCTAAAAACCACAAAGGCAGGGGAGGGGTGGGGAGATTCCTGTAAAGTGGCAGGGTCATTAGTTTAGGTTGATTTTTGTAAAATGGCAGAGTCATTAGTCCAGCATTGGGTGGGGTGTGCGGTCGCAACTATACAGAGTTTGCCAAGATCCTCAAAAATAGGGAAGGGGTACAGATGTCCATCAAGATAAGGCTCGGGTCACAGGGGTGAGGGAGTTGGGAGGGGTAGGCGCATACAGAACAGGAACGCAGCGAAGTTAGAAGGGCAACAAAATGCAGTCAGTTTTGTCAGGGTATAACATTTATGTCTTTAAATTGGTCCAGAGTAGGTCATGGTAGCACAAGAACATGAGAGGCTGAGGCAGGAGAATTGCCACAAGCTTGAGGCTAATCTGGGATACATTGGGAGTTCTAGGCCAGCCTGAACTACACAGAGAGACCTTGTCTCAAAAAAAGCATTTGGGCTTATGTAGTGAGAACTCTTTCATGGGCTCTTGCGCCCTTTTGGCAAAGGGTTCTTTTCCTTTTCTCTCATTCCTTTGTGGAGCCCTCTTCCTGTCTGTGGGGTGAGAGATTCTGAGCACATCTTGGCCATTTCCTGCCACTGACACCTCTCCAAGGGTCTCTGCCTTCTCCTATTGAGGGACAGTGTTAGAAACTAGGATCTGGAGTGCAGTGTGTTGGTGCTGTGTGTGTGTGTGTGTGTGTGTGTGTGTGTGAATCTGTGCTGACCCACTTATTAATAAATATTTCTACAAGTAACCAAATATATCTATACACGTATGATTGAAAAATCTGTGAAAGGTTAAATTTTAAAAATGTATTGCAGAAAAGATACGCCGCTGTGAAAGTCCCCTCTGAATCCTCACACACACTCCAGCCGTGCCTCATACCCTTTCTGAGCAGGGCTGGAGTCCTTTTCTGTGAGTGTCTTTAGTTGCGTGGTCCTGGCTGCCCAGTGCCCTGAGCTGATTCCAGATGTTTCCCTTTCATGGTCGTTTTGCCCTTGGGGAGGGGCCAGGTGGCACTTGGTGCTGGATCTGGTTGATGAGGTGGGTGAGGGCTCACTGGGCTGCATTTATTAGAAAACAGCTGCTACAGATGTGTAGAACTGACCAAGGATGTCCAGGAAGCCACCAAGAGATACTGAGAAGAGACTTTCCTGAATTGTTTCAGAGCATGGCAAGAGTGGTGGGGCGAGTGTGTCCGAGGTGAAGGGGACTATTCTGAAAGAATTTCATGGCACTGGGTCTTTCATTGAAAGACTTTTTAAAAATTTAAACATTCACTGATTTCAATCACACCTCCCTCCCTTGTGAACAGAAAAGCTCCCACCTATGTCCCTAGATCTCGCCTGGCACTGGGGTTAGCTGGCCTCCTCCCTGCTTAGTCACGCCTTCCGACCCCTCTGTCTGCAGCCTATCTGACCTCACAACTGTAGCAGCATCACTGTGCAGCCCCCACCCTGCTCCCGCACTGCTGCCCTCCCTCACCCCTGCCCATAGCAGCCCCAGGACCCCTGTTTGCTCCTGTCCAGGGCAGCGCGTCTGCCCTTGCCCAGCCCATTCCCACCGGCCTTACCCTTCTCTCCTCAGCTTGCTATGAAAGCATCTGTCCTAGCAAATCCACTTTCTTCCTAAGATGAACTTGGTCAGCACCCTTACAATGTCACCCAAAGGCTGGCTGCGAAGCCTGACTTCCAGGTGATTCCCTGCCGCAGGCGGGATTTTCTAGATCCTCGTACTCTGCATTCTTTTGCCCCAAAGAGAGAGGTTCATAGCCACGTTTGTGTAGAAGAGTGCGCTCCAGGCTTCTTTACTGACTAGATGAGCATTCCTGTGTCACCTACAGGGACAGTGGCTCACCATGCAGTGGCTTAGAGGGCGGTGCTGGGGCTTGGTATTTGAGCTCAGGTGACTCAGTGTCCTGCGTCCAGGTCATTCCTGATATGCCTCAGGATGTGACAGCCCCTGCAGCTGTCATCAGCAGTGTTGTTGAATAGCATACTTTTGGGGTGCCATGTGGACAGGGCCAATATCGTGAGATGTGCTTTCATGATGAAGTAGCTCACCAATGAACATTCATCCTTGGAGCTGTCGTGAGGAGGTTTTGCTCAGAAGAGCTGAGGCTTGCAGTGACAAAATGCACCAGGGAAAGTGTTTTCTCAAACCTGTGAGACTCATGCAGGCGGATGAATGGCAGCTCTAGCACTGGCATTATCAGCTGATTTCAAAAACACCCTCTACCCACGGGCATATGAATTCTTTGAACTTTTCTGATCATTTTCTTTTTGTTCCTTTCTGCTTTCAGAAGCAGAAATTTCAGACAGAACATGGCATATGGAGCCCTACTGAAAACCGCCCTCACTAGGGTAGAAGGCAATATCTGCTGTCCAATGTCACATCCCCTGACAAGGATGGTCACAGCAGCAGCTGCTGCAAAAGTGCAAGTTGTGATTTAGGCACCAGCACAAGAGGAAAGTCGGTCCCCAAGCCAAGTGGCGCTGTACCTCATGGAGCCTTCAGTCTGCTTTCCTCTTGCCTGTCGCTGGTACCCTGCTAGCCAGACACAGCCCTCTTGGTGCCTGAGAACCAGTTCGTCCTACAACCACAGGTGTCTGGAGGGTGATAAAGTCAGCTGTTCCCTTTGGACCCCTCCAGTTGCAAATGACACAGCCAATTTAGTCTGCTATTGAAAAGGACAAGGGACAATTGACAAAAAAGAACGATACAAGTAGGGACCCCAGGGCTCAGTGTTCGCAGGCCTGGAAGTGAGGTCTCAGGAGCTGCCTGATCCCCCCTTTTGTCTCTTGCCTCCCTTGGCTTTTCTTTCTTGATCTCTCAGACACACACACCTGCTTCTGTCTTGTGCTGGCCTGATTCTCACACCATGTAGGGCCCAGGCGCTAGAGCCCGTGGGCCTGCTTCTGTATGGCTTACCACCCCCAAATGGTTTTATAATTGGTTAAAAAACTAAGTCAAGGGGCTGGGGATATAGTTTAGTGGTATAAACGCCTGCCTGGCAAGTGCAAGGTCCTGAGTTTGATCCATGTTTTCGGGGGAAAAAAAAAGTCAAAAGGAAAGCTATAGTCCTTGCCGCGTTGAAACACTATGAAAGTCACGTTTCTGTGTCCGGTCAATTGCACCACGCTGTCACCACTCTTGTGCACTGGGTGCTCGTGCAGTGCAAGGATGGAGCTGAGTTGTTGTGACAGTGTGTGACACTCATCACTTTTCTGCTGCCCACACTGCAAGCCGCAGTGACACCATCTTAATGCAGGTGCAGAATCTCCAACGACAGCATCACTGGGCCAAGGTGTCTTATTTTTAGCATCACAATGCATATTCATTACGCCAAAATAAGAACACAAAGCTGGACCGCATGGGCCGTGCATGCAGGGCCGGGAAGAGCACGAGTGACTTCTCTGGGTTTATTAGTTGGCTGTGCTATGAGGACTACACAGGTGGACGCTGTCAGAGTAAACAGCAGCATTCCCCGTTCACAGGAAAGTGACAGAAAAGTCGCACAGCTGGCACAGAATGTCTCATTAGGCAGAGCTTCTTCATCAGGCTGAAAGGTAGGTCTGTGGGTGGTTAATCTGTGAGCCAAGCAAAGGCAGCTGTGTATCTACAGTAACTCCATTAAAAATCATGTTGGACTGTAGTAGACAAATAAATATGACCCAAGAAAGCAAACTTAATTGAAACTTTTTAGTCTTGTGGTGGACCTGGAGTTGGGGTACCAGGAATACAATCAAGTTAGCTTAAAGACAAGGTGAATGTGGTTTCCTTGGCTCTGGGAGACCATGAGTGGTGCTGACGCTGCCCGGCCACTGGTCCTCTGGGGAGTTGGTGTGTGCGGGGAACCACGAGGAGTGACCCCCATCAGTAACTGGTGTGGAAGGCTGCAGCTGAGAGCATCCTTGGGGGTGGTAGGCACGTTAACTTGGGGCCACCTGAAGTGTGTGCAGCCTGCTCCCGTCTGATGGCAGAAATACACATGAGACAAATCTACAAAGTGCACTTCTGAGAGCACAAAATGTGTAAAGTTCTCATTAGCGGGTTCTAGGTGGTGAGTATTTGACAATGCTGCTGACGATGAATTACAATAGTAGAAAACCCCATCCTGTCGGCTGGGCTTTACCCATGGATGTCTGACAGAAGAACCCGAGTATTAGAGCAACTCACTGAAGGCGGGGGCGTTGACCTGCTGAGAGGCCTTTGACCCCTCCTTGGGCTGCAGGGCCCCTGGCTTTCCCTCGCTCTCCCCTCCTGGTGCAGAGCGTAGCTATCGCATGTGCACCTGCCAAAGGAGCACTCGCACAAGTGTCCACTGACTGAACTCCTTTTGAGAGGGAAGGCTGTCTGCATAGCTCGACAGACCTTTGAGAACACCCGTGTCCTCTACTGGCGTCTCGTTGAGGCTCTTGGCAAATCATTGCCTTCAGTGGACCAACAGGCTTTGTTCTAGGCTGTCGTGTGTTCCAGGTCTGACCTGCCTTCAGAATCGCTCACTGTTTCCTGGATGTTTCCTGCTCTCCTCACTCCCTGTAGAAAACGAGTGCATCAGCTTCCAAGTCACATGGATCTGTGGGCGATCGCACTTCTGTGCTTGTTCCCTCTTTTGCATATTAATAGATTAGCACAGCTTTTCTTCTGTTTAACCTGTCTTTATGGGCTCATTCCAGCAAAGCTCAGAGGGCAGAGGGTGACTTTCTGCTCATCCCTTCAGGGTCCTGCAGTGGCCCCGCACACAGCTCCGTGACTTAGCAATGGTAAAATTTTATTACAGGTTTTTGATCTCAAGGCTGAGATGCGAGTTCTGAACAAAAACAGCTCTACGTAACCACGCAGTCAATTGCTGAGCAGCTTTAGAGGTCAGCTTCGGCTGCAGACTCTGTCATGTTTCTTAGTGAATTCGCTCTAAAGCTGTCAAGTAAAATGACACTTACATGCAGTCGTAGACCACATGAAGCCAAGCAGTAACAGCTGCTGCTTGCGTCCTAGCAACAGCAGGCTGCCTGTGCGTTTCTCATGCTGGCGAGCTGACGCAAGGACAGCTGTCCTCACTCGCACACAGACTGGGAGCAGATGTGTGTGCGATGCCATGCCAGTGCCGCTGCCCGTTCCTGGGGCAAGTCAGAGGGAAGTGTGCATATTTCACAGCTGCTTGCACGGTGCAGGGCAGGGGCTTCTGGAGCCGGAGGTGATGGGTCTGAAGGGTAAAGGCCCCCTCTGTGAGAGGAATGGGAGGAATTCTGTCGTGCCCCAAGCAATGCGCATTCTCACTGAGCCCATCTGTTGTGGCCAGTGTTTTGCAGCATCTACCCATATAGAAAGGCAGTTGCAGGGGTGAAATACATGTCTCGCTACAGATCAACATTAGGCGATGGACACTTGCAGTTGATACTGAAGAATTGTCTACAAGGTAACAAAACACTGTCCCACAAATAGTTCTATTACTGTCATTAGCAAATCTATACTATAAAAAAGTGTTCTGCTCTTATTAGGTTTTGAATTTTCAGGAAAGTGCTACAGAAATGTATCTTCTAAATACCTACAGTGAACTCTTACTTTGTGCCATGATCTGCGAAGCTTCAGGAGTTTGCTATCTGTTCTTTAATGAAGAGTTCTGTGGAGGACCGACAACTTCTGGCCCACTTGTGACACCCAGCTGAGTTGAGTCAGCACGGTGCTGGGCATGGAAGCCCACCTGAGGACTGTTGCCACAGCGCAAGAAGAACTGGAGGGAGCGGGGTGCTGTTGTCTCCTGAGGGGCTCGGTGTGCGGCTCTCCTGATGCGGACTTGGCTGTTCTCATCATCGGAGCAGCCTGGGGCCTTGCTGTCACCGAGCATGCCTACAGCCCGTGCCGTGGGGCTCTGGTCTTTGTGTGTGGCTTCCCAGCTTCCCAGCTCCAGTGCAGATCCCTAACCCGCTGGCACAGACCCTTCACTCCACTAGTGCAAACTTCCTAGCTTCCTCCACTGAACTTTGGGTCCTCCCCATGCAAATCACATTGTCATGGGCTCTCGGTCTTCAGTGGCGCCCCTGGGAGGCATTGTCTTGGGCTCTGAGTCTTTAGTGGGAGCCCTGAGAGGTGCTGTCATGGGCCCTAGGTCTTCAGCTGGACTCATGAAGGCATTGCTGTGGGATCCAGGCCCTCAGCTGGATTCTTTTGGTATTCAGTGTATAGACAGATTTCTTGCACTGGGCCAGGGAGGTGGCTCAGTAGAATAAGCGCTTGACTGGCAAGCTCAAGGGCCTGAGTTCAATCCCCAGTTGTGCAAAAAAAAAAACATATTAATATGCTGAGCTGTAAAACACTCAGGTCAACAGCTTGGACTACTGGACTGTATTGTATTATATTTTGCTTAATTCATGCACCTACAATATTTAAATAGCAATGGAATACACATCTCTGACAAAACTAAACAAAAAAGGGGGATACAAATGAAGGGCCATTTTGTATCTATATATACAAAATAGGATAGATATACAGCTGCTTTCTCTTAATTCAATGAGAAGAAAGATTTGTACTAATTGTGTTTGGACAGGATATCATGTCTGCACCTTGTACTATGAATAGCTACTACAAAGACATTATGTAATATATTAAATATTGTAATTGTCCTACTAACCTGTTTTGAAACTGTCTTGCTGCTGTTTGTTTCTAAATAAAGTTAATAAAAAATAAAATAAAAATAGATTTCCTGCACTCTCTTTGTTTATGTCTTCAGGTGGGCATTATAAAATAATTGTGTAAATCATGCCCGGTGTTGTTTCCCGTATAACCCTGACTACAGCGAGTCTTTCCAGCCATTGGTCAAGAGGAAGGGAAATCCTTACTCCAGCCAGGTAGGACAGTATAAAGAATTGGCCACGCTTTGCTGAGAGAAGCATTGGGCCCAGGCATAGCCACAGTGTGACCAACAGGAAGGGCACAGGGACTGCGCTGGCTGTGTCCACCTGTCCCCCGTGCAGCCAGGGGATGGGACAGTGAGGTGACAGCCCCACATCCACAAATGGGAAGAGGAAAGGGGATTTCTCTAGAAGAATCCAAGGAAGTTGTTGTCAGAAATTCAGAAAGGGAAGACATTTGTTTCAAAACTGTGGAAAGGAAAATTATGAGCTCATTATAAATGATGCCAATGTCATAATAATTCCCTTTCCAATTGAGTGGTTTTTTTTTTTTTTTTTTTTTTTTTTTGTGGAACGAGGGATTGAACTCAGGCCCTGTGCTTACCAGGCAAGCAATTGAGATATTCTAGAAAAAATCTACACATCCTAATTTAAAAAGAAAAGACTCACTGGATTTGATTTGATGATAAAATGCTAAAATACTTATGCCAAATAGTTAGTGCAGAGTAAATAGAAACCAAGAGAGTTAAAGTGAGAAAATATTTCTAAATTTACATATTATTTCATATGTTTTATAGCACATACTGTAGTTAAATTAATAAATTAAAAATTACAAGTAGGCATTTGATAAAAGCTATATTTATATCTAAGAATTTCTATACTCAATCTGTGTACAAGGCAAATTATACTAAGGGTCTTGGTCCATTTTTAGTGGCTATGACGAATAGCTGAGATACGCAATTTCTAAAGAACAGAGGTCTCTTTGGCTCGAGCTCCGGGGACTGGAAAGATCTTCGCAGTGCACACTAACACAACAGGGCACTGCATGGTAAGGTGGAGTGGGTGTTAGGCCATGACGGCTTCCTGTCTTAAAAAGCCACTAATATGCTCATGGGGCCCCACCCTCCCAACCTCGTCTAATCCCAATTACATCCCAAAGGGCCTACCTCCAAATAACAATAAGATATGATTTTGAGGCTTAAGTTTCCAGCGTGTTTTGGGGGCACATTCAAGCCATAGCACTGGGCAACACAGAAGGCACAGGGCCAGGTCTGACCGTTAGCTGCCGGTGGTCAGTGTTTTCTTGGTTTTGAGAAGGACTCTTGGTTCCTTGGCCTCACACAGCCAGGCCTTGGGGCCACCTGCTTGCTGCCTGAGGGAGCTCGTGTGCTGTGGTCACTGCCAGTGTCGGAGCAGGGTGGGAGGTGCTCGGCTGTAAATGAACACGCCTGAGTTCGAGGCCTGTGTAGTGGCCTCTTCCATCTGTGGCTGTCTGCAGGAAGGACGGGAGGGGAAAACAGAGAGCCAGGAAAGGGAGCTCTGCTCCCTCTTCCGTTTTTGTTTCTCGGGGCAGCTGCCCTTGCGCAGGACCTGGCCGGGATCAGAGGCTGGGTGGTGGAAGGGCTGGCAGTCATGGTGTGGCTCTGTGCCCCTCTCCGTCTGCCGCACTTGCACCAGGCTGACGGGCTGGAGTCCACGGCTTCCTCCAGCATCTTCTCCTCACACCTCCACTCCACCAGGGAGGAGCGAAGAGGCAGCACACAGTTGTCCCTTGGCATCCAGGCGACGGCCTGCGGGACCCCCTGGCCGATGTTCATACCCACGGTGCTTGCGTCCCGTTAGGGTTTGTGTCTCGTTGTCCCCCCAAAGCCTCAGGTAGTTATGGGGCAAATGTGGCTTGAGGGGCGAGGCCCGAGTGGCGGGGCAGAGAGTCTCAAAGGGTTAAGCTGGCAGCCTGGGCTTTCTTAGAGATGTGGAGAGGGTCGTCCTGGACCTCTCCTCCAGTGTCTTGAAACCTCCAGTAACTGTGAGCTAAATAAACCTATCCTTCCCTCATTTTGAGGGGTGGGTATTTGTCCCAGCAACAAGAGACTAATACAGGTCCCTTGGGCAGAAGACTGGGCAGAGTTGCTGTGCTGAATCGCTTAGGAAACCAGGATGAGAAAACCTGGGCACAAGGCTCAGCAAGGTGTGGCCTGCTCAGCGCTCTACCCGCAGCTGCGCGTCTGTGGCTGCGGGGCGCTGTTGTCTTCGGGACGGTGTGGAAGCTGTGACAAACTGAGGTGCCTCCCTCCCACTGACGCCCTAAGTGCACTTGGGCTTGGGGGTGGGAGTGTGGAGGGTGTGGGCAGTGGTTGGCACACCACGCGCTTCAGCCGGGACAGTGCACGGTCAGGACGGGCGGGCGTCCTGCAGCGTGGCTGAGACCTGCGAGGTGGACCAGGAGCGCACGCAAGGTCTCTACTCAAGAGGAAGTGGTGAGAAGCTGGGGACACAGCCCGCAGCCCTGGGTGGGGGGCCAGTCCATGAGGGAGTCCTGAGGGGCAGGAGATTCCGAGGTGCATCTGCTGTCTCCTGCTGCTGTTCACAGCTGGCAGTGGGGCTTGGGGCGAGGACCCTGGAGCCACCGCAGACGTCCTGCGTCTGCTTGCCAGCGTTCTTGGAGCAGGTGGGTCTGCTATACCAGCCCGGACCCAAGCCAAGAGGGGGCCGCTCTTTTATGTTATTAAGTTTTGTTTTAAAGAGAAAATAAAACAAAAAATGAAAACAATAGCAAAGTAACAATGGTTAATACTTTGTGAATTGTTATCTTTAAATTATTCAGAGTACAAGACAGAGGCATTTAATTGTCCAAACAATATTAGCGCAAACTTTCATTTGCAATGAACTAAGAGAAACTAGTAGTGTAACTGTCTTAGTCATAGAGTCCCCTTCCTTCTTTTCTCCTCTTCCCCATCTGGGTTTCTCTTTCTTTTTGAAGTTTCTGCCCATTTACAATATCCAGTGCATATTCTGAGCCTCACTACCCTTCCAGCTTCTCACACTGGGGAGACAATACGATGTTTAGGCGTGTGTGTCTGGTTTATTTCAGTTATGAGGATGGGCTCAAATTGCATCCATTTACCTATAAAAATCTCCAGTTGATCCTTCTTTATGGCTGACTAGTACTCCGTTGTATAGAAATACAACATCTTTTTTATCAGTTCCTTGGTGGGAGGGACTTTGGGTTGTTTCCCAGATCTAGCTATGACAAATTGTGCTGCTGTAAGCGTGGGTGTGGATATGTCCCCTAGGTATGATTTTTTAATTCTTCTGGGAAAGATACCCAGAGTTAAGTCAAATGGGACAACTGACACTGGACAGCTGGGAAGGACGGCCACCCTAACTGCCCACTGGGGCGTAGAGCAAACAATCCCACAGCCGTGGTGCCCCCAGGCTTTTGGCTCCACTGGTGACTAATGTCTTCGGTGACCTCAGTATCACGAGAAGTGACATCTTGGCCATTTTCTCTGCACCCGAGGCGGGACTCACATCACCCATTTTCCTGACACCCAGAGACACTCACACTTACGGAGCCTACTTGCTTTGTAGGGATTAGCTCATCTGAGGAGTGTTTCAATCCCAAGTGGGTTTAACTCCATGTATTTTGGTACTTAAGCTGCAGTTGGCCGAAAACTTTGCGTGCATAGAAAAACATATTTACTAAGGAGGATTTGACTGAGCGATGGCTCCTGTGTTCCCTCTCGCTTCACTCCACTCTTGGGCACTCCCGCAGAAAGTCACACACACACCTTCCAGCTGTGTATCGCACAGAATGCGCCCCTCTCATGTTCAAGAGCTGATCGGGCATGAACACCTCCCACAGCAGGCACACATTACCGTCCCTCCCGCACCTCCCCCAGAGGCCCCTGTCCTGGCATCTTTAGTGGCCCTGTTGTGGCTGCTTTAATGTCTTGAGTCCATTCAAAACATTGTCCAGGCCGGGGAGACAGCTTAGCAGAAAAAGCGCTTGCATGGCAAGCTCAGAGTCCTGAGTTCAATTCCCAGTACTGCAAAACAAACATATAAACAAATCAAAAAAACTTTTTAATGTCATGGTCATTTTGACTTTGGGGAAGAGCCAGGAGGCTCAGGTGTCAGACCCAGTGAGCGAGCGGATGAGGACACAGTGCTGTGTTTCATGAGCTGCCTTTCTCCTGGATGGCATTTAACAGCAGTAGTCACCGTATTTCTGATTACATTTTGTAAAAACAAAATGAGGAACTTCCAGAGCTGCTTCAGAAAGAGGCAGGAACAATGGAACGCATGCATTCAAGATGAGGGGCAGTGCTTGGACAGGGATTCACGGCCACGTGTCTTTCGCTATAATAAAATTTTAAGATGGAAATACCATGTTTTTGTGTCACACACACACACACACACACACACACACACACACACACACACACGTCTTCCTTTTCCATGGGAAATAATTTCCAAGACCCCCAGTGGGTGCCCAAGCCTGTGGCTAGGCCTGAACCCTGTGTACACATGTAGTATGTTCCATCCTGTGTACCCATGCTGATAGCTGAGGTCAGCTCATAAACCAGGCACCGTGAGGGACTCACACAGGAGCCAGGTCATGTAATAGCAATATACGGGCGTGGTGTTTCTCAGAGCACCTTACCGCCCTTCTCATGTGGGGCTGGAGGACAGGGTACCCTCCAGCTGAGATGGAAGGAGGAGAGGGCTGCAGGCGCTCTGACCAGCGTCAGGCTGCCCTGCAGGGATCCACTGGACAGAGGTGAACTCTCATGTTGAGAGGGACTGAGAGACACACATGATGAGGTGTGGGGAGAGTTCTGCTTCTGATTCGGTCTGCGGGCAGCCCTCACCCTGTCCCCTCGGGCGTGCAAGTGGGCTCGGTCTTGCATTGCCCTGCCCTGCAGGGCGCCTTCCTTGCTGGCCTCAGCCCCTCCCCCTCCTTCACCCAGCTCCTGTGCGAGAGCCCCAGCACCCATCCACTTCTTCCTTCACTGCCCTGAGCATCTGGCTTTGGCTACTCACCTCGGAGCTCAGGTCCCTCTGAGAGCCACCAGTGTCAGTGCCCTGAGTCCCCTCCCAGCTCGTGGACATAGAGTCACTCACGTGCCCACCTGCCACACACTCGCAGTCTCCCAGTGGCAGAGGGTAGATGTCTACTTGATGGCCGCTGGGGGCAAGGATGAGATGAGAATGGTGAAGTGAGAGTGCCTTTGCACCTGCACTGTCACCAGTGAGTGCAGCGAGTTGCAGTGCATCAGACAGCCGCTCAGGAGCCACACCTCTGTGGACCACCAGGAGCGCTGCCAGCTAGGCCTTGAGTTGCCCCACCCCCACTGTGCTGGGCTGGCAGGATCCACTGCTGGCTGTCCTGGCCACCTGCCCCCTTTCTCATTTGGTGGACTCCTCCCTGCGATTGACTGGGTACTCTTGCCCTGAAACACTGATGTGATACTGGACCCCAGCGTGGGACAGTAGGCACGGGGCCCTTGGGAGCTTCTTGGGTCAGCGTGTGGGGTCCTGGAGGGTATGATTCCAGCCTTAAGAAAGGGACCCAGGAAGACACAGGAAGAAGATGCCCCCTGTCTCTGCTGGCACTGTGGCTTTGGACTCCCCAGCCCTGGAGCACTGAGTGAAGATTTCTGCTCCTGAGCAACCTGAGCCCAGGGGTCCCTCGCAGCAGCCCAAGCTTCTTGACACTCTTCTTTGACTTACTCTTAGGAGGTGGAAGTACAGTGCCAAGGCTGAGCAGAAGCAATAGTGTGTGTGTGTGTGTGTGTGTGTGTGTCTAAAATAAAAGTACAGCAGGTGGCGCATGCCTATAATCCCAGCACTCGGGAGGCTGAGGCAGGAGGATTGTTGTGAGTTCGAGACCAGCCTGAGCTACAAAGTGAGCTTAAGGCCAGCCTGAACTGCATAGTGAGACCCTGTCTCAAAAAAGAAAAAAAAAAAACCAAAAAAAAAAAACCAGACACATTGCCACAAATGCCTGTCTTGCTCACTTTCTTGTTGCTGGGACAAAACACCTGACACCCACAGTTTAAAGGAGGAGAGGCCTATCTGTCCTCAGCTGGCTCCAAGGCAGAGAGGCGTGGCAGGGTGGTCTCGAAGAGAAGAGCCATTCAGGGCAGGGCAGGCTGGAAGTGAGGAGGCCAAGGAAGGAGCCAGGAGAGAGAGAGAGGAACGCTCCCAGGCCCCGTTCCCAGAGACCCCACTTCTAACAGCAAGTCACCCTCAGTGTGGTGCCTCGACAAGCCACACCTTTGATAGCGTGAGGCTCTCGGAGGTCATCTCCGAGTCATTCTAACAATTCTCCTCAAAATATGCTTCCTGCCTCAGACCCTGGTTCCACTGTTCTTGCTGCTTTCTCAAGCACCCTGGGAAATCTTCTTTTACGCGTGTTTTTACTGGGTTTGATAAAAGAAAGAACCATAGTGAAAGCTGCTTGTGGTGTTCCGCAGGAAAGCAGTCTCCTAGTGCACAGTGGCAGGTCCTCCGCCCCCTGATTCATCCGTTCTAGCACCAGGTGACTTCTACATCTTCACCAAAATGCAAGTGCTGGGAAAGGTTGGAGTGAATGTAAGCCCCGAGCTGTCGGTGGAACCCAGGCTGCAGCCACAGCGGGCAATTCCACGAGGCCGTGCTCCCCTACTTGAGGCACTTCGTTGTTGGTAAACGGCAGGGGCCTCCACGAAGGTGAGGGCTTCTGATTTCCTAATCAGACCAGGCATTCTGAATTTGAAAAGAACACATTTTAGGACAGTAACAAGAGAAATTCAATGGATTAACGCTTTTGGCTACCCTGGTGACACAGAGGACTAAACGAAGGCTATACCATGTGTTCCCTGGAGCTGGTACCCTGAGTCAGAAGTGCCAAGGGATCTATTTCATTTTCCAAAACATCCTTCTGAGTTTCACAGGCACTGCTAATTGGCACTTGTAAAACACAGCAGTGAGGCTATTCCAAGGAGTGGGGAGGGCTGAAAATAAGTCACACTGTGTTTTCCACCCTCTAGTACAAAGTCTGCTTTTTATGTTGCATACTCTTGACCTTTCTGGAACACTTGCCATTGTCTACTTACTGTTTTCACCCATCTGCCTATTCATCTACCATCCATTCAACTGTTCTTCTGTCTGTCCACCCATCCACCCACCCACCCACAACCTACCCTCGCATCCATCCATCCATCCATCCATCCATCCATCCATCCATCCATCCATCCTCCCATCCATCCATCCAACCATCCTCCCACCCACCCAC